>JAVKPL010011074.1:0-117100 GCA_032173675.1 Gastrolobium villosum | reverse complement strand
TCGATTAAATATTTAATTTGATCGATTAAGAAGGGAACAAAAATCTGGTAGATATTTGCAATCAGGGAAAAAATGATATTATTAAATAATTAATGAAGGGCAAATGGGTGAAGCTATACACTATTTTGTAATTCTTGCAAATTGCGACCACAAGGTAAGGAATTTTGGTTGTGTTTCTAATTTTAACTTGTTTCTTATTTGAATGTGAGGTATCAGATTGTATGCAAAAGAAAGAAATGCACACACGTGATGAGGAAAGCAGAAAACGAAAAGAAGACTGAATTATTCTTATTGTGTATTGATGTATAGCAAAGGGATACAGGAGCTGCTATATATAGCAGTTAGGAAATAACAGAAACTGAAAATAACAGAAACAAGAAACAGAAAAGTAAGGAACTAAAGTAACAGTCATTATCTATCATCCCCCCTCAAACTCAGTGGCAATGGGCTGACTTTGTAGTTTGTTCCTAAAAAATAGAAAAGTGGCAGCGGATATGGGCTTGGTGAGGAGGTCTGCAATCTGTTCTGTTCCAGGAATGTGTTGCACAAAGACTTGCTTTTGAATTACCCGATCCCCTTACAAAATAAAGATCCAGTTCAAAGTGTTTTGTTCGACTATGAAGAACTGGATTTGCTGCAAGCATAACAGTGCTGGCATTATCACAGAAGACAGTTGGAAGAGGCAGTACATGGAATGTGAAGCTCATACAGGAGTGATTGTAACCAAGTGATTTCTGCTAAGGTGGATGCCAAGCTGCGAAACTCAGCTTCTGTGCTGGATCGAGACACTGCATGCTGCTTTTTGCTAGACCATGATATAAGGTTTGAACCAAGATATACACAAAAACCACTGGTAGACTTTCGATCATCTATATCGGACCCCCAATCAGAATCACAAAAAGCAAGTAATCGAAGGTCCTTGGACTGATGAAAGATGAGGCCATGAGTTTTGGTTCCAACTAGATACCTTAGAATTCTTTTGACAGCTTTCCAGTGAACTTCAAGAGGTTTATGCATGAATTGGCTTACTTTGTTGACAGCATATGAAAGATCTGGTCTAGTGATAGTGGCATATTGAAGTCCACCAACAATAGATCTATACAAAGTGGGATCTGAGAAGGCAGTGTCACCTTCCATAGATAATTTTTGACCTGTGAGCATAGGAGTGGGCATGGATTTTGCAGAATTCATTTTTGCTTTTTCCAAAAGATCAGTAATGTATTTGGTTTGGCTAAGGTGAATGGTTGTGGGAGAGGTGTAGACTGCTTCTAAGCCAAGAAAGTAATGAAGTTGTCCAAGATCTTTGAGGGAGAAGATGCTATTAAGTTTAGATATAAGAGAGGAGATTTCGGATGAGTTGTTTCCAGTGATCAAAATGTCATCAACATACACTAGAATGTAGGTGGTTGTTGTGGAAGTGAACCGAGTGAACAATGAAGGATCAGATTTGGTGTTGTTGAATCCAAACTTTTGTAATGTAAGGTTGAGAGTATTGAACCAAGCACGGGGAGCCTATTTGAGGCCATAAAGGGCTTTATTCAGCTTGCATACAAGATGAGGATTGTGACTAGGAACTCCATCAGGTTGCTGCATGAAGACATCTTCTTGCAAGGTACCACAAAGGAAAGCATTGTTAAAATCAAACTGTCGTATGATCCAGCCATTTGTGAGGGCAATGGAGAGAATGAGCCGAATTGTAGATGGCTTGATGACAGGGCTGAAAACTTCACTAAGTCAAAGCCTTCTCTTTGTTGAAAACCCTTAGCAACCAGTCTAGCCTTGTACTTTTGAATTGTGCCATTTGGTTGTCTCTTGATGCGAAAGATCCACTTGCAGCCAATAGGTTTGATGTTAGGTGGAGGATGAACAAGAGTCCAGGTTCCATTTTTGATGAGGGCCTGAATTTCCTCAGCCATGGCTTGCTTCCAGTGAGGACAATTTAAAGCTTGAGACACATTCTTAGGTTCAGAATTCTGAAGGTTTGATGAGGAGTCATGGAAGGCAGTGGCATAAGTCTTGGGTTTATGAATGCCAGACTTGCTTCTGGTTTGCATAGGATGTGAATTAAGAGGAGCAGAATTCTGACTAGACATGGAAGCAGTGCTGTCAGCAGCTGTGGTGGTGGGATTGTGATGAGAGGACTGATGTGCTGAACCTGAACCTGAAGGAGAAAAACTAACCAAAACATTAGTAGCATCTGTTGAGATGTTGGGAGTTGAAGATGAACAAGATGTATTGGGAACAGTAGGTAAAAAATGAGATGAAGTATGCTTAGATATACAAGGTATTTTAGGAATAGAAGGATGAGTAGAGGTACAGGATGTGAGTGTAGTAGTGTTAGGAAACAAAATTGCATAGGGAAAATCAATTTCATCAAAAATAACATCTCAAGAAACATAAATCTTTCCTGTGGGAGAGAGACATTTGTAACCTTTTTGATTGATAACATATCCTAAAAACAGACATTTGTGAGATCGGAAATCAAGCTTATGTTTGTTGTAAGGTCGAAGTAAAGGAAAGCATGCACAACCAAAGACTTTCAGAAACTGGTAATCAGGTTTGTTGTGATGAATTAGTTCAAAAGGTGATTTGAAATTTGTAACAGGAGATGGCAATCGATTTATTAAATAAGTAGCTGTTGAAAAAGCATCCTCCCAAAAAGATAAAGGGAGTTTGGCATTAGCCAAGAGAGCTAGACCAATTTCTGTGATATGTCTATGTTTTCTCTCCACTCTACCATTTTGTTGATGAGAGTAAGGACAGGTAAGTCTATGAGTGATGCCATGAGTGAGCAGAAAGTGAAGAAAATTATTGGATAAATATTCTTTTCCATTATCAGTTTGAATGGATTTGATTTTTAAGCCAGTGAGATTTTCAATCATGGATTTATATTGCAAAAAGGCTTGAAAAACTTGAGATTTATTTTGCAAGAGATAAATGCAACTATATCGAGTAAAAGCATCCACAAACAAGACATAATATCTGCTTCCAGAGGTGCCAGGTATGGGAGCTGGTCCCCATACATCCGAAAAAATGAGATCAAGAGGAGCAGTATAAGTGGTGGTAGAAGTAAAGTGTGGTAACTGATGAATTTTGCCTAAACAACAGGCTTCACAAACAGAATGAGTCATAGTAGTTTTATTGTCAAAAACAGGAAGATTACATTGTTGAAGTACAGATGTAACAATTTTGGAGCTAGCATGACCTAAACGTTTGTGCCATAGATCAAGAGAAACATGCTTAGAATACAAAGCTATAGGGGGTGTGGGAGCAGATGATCTTTTATTAACTAATACATTGGAAAATTGATAGAGACCATCTTTAAGCTTGCCTTTGAGGACAATGTCCTTAGTTACCTGAGATTTTACAAGGCAATAATCAGGAAAAAATTCAAAATAGACTTTGTTATCTCTAGCAAATTGAGATACACTGATTAAGTTTTTGGTTATGGAAGGAACATGAAGCAGATTATCAAGTTGAAAAGGAAAAGGAGATGCGGTTGAGGTTAAAACAGAATTGCCAACATGATGGATATGCAACCTGCACCGTTTCCAATTTGAACTTGCTCAGAGCCATTATACTCGGAGCTGGAAGAAAAATTACCAAGATCATGAGTAAGGTGATGAGTGGTACCAGAATCTGGATACCAAGAGTTGTCAGTGAGTGATGCTGGTCCTGCCAAGTATGCTTTGGGGTTGTGGAATGAAGGTGGTGGAGGTGGAGGAGGTTGTGGATTCTGAGCATTCTGTGATGATGGTTGGTAGTTGGAGTCAAACCTGTAGAAGCATCGCAAAGCAGGATGTCCTAACTTTCCACAGATTTGGCATTGCAACCGATTTTGATTCCAAGAATTCCAAGGTGGACCTTGTGATCTGCCACCTCGAAACCCACGGCCTCCTCGGCCTCTTCTTCCTGCAAAGGATCTGCCTTCATTGTTATTTAATCTGTTTTCATTGTTATTGAACCTGTTGTCATTGTTGTTGAATCTGTTTCCCTGTTGTGAAGTAGCTTGTGTGATATTGGCCTGAATAGGAACAGGATTATGCTTCTTGAATTTTTCCAGCATTTCTTCTTGAGCAAGAAGAAAAGCTTCCAACTCAATGATGGAAAAGGGTGGGGATCTTGACATTGCAGAAGTGATTAAAGGAGTGTACTCTTCACTCAAACCATCAAGGATAACTTCTGAATATTCTGCATCAGTTAATGGAGAGCCTACAACACCCAAGGAGTCAATGATCTTTTTGATTTGAAGAAGGTAGTCTGATGCTGGTCCCTTTTTCTTGATGTTTTTCAATTGGTTTTTCAATTGTTTAACCTTTGCCTGTGTATGTGAAGCAAAGTAAACTTGCAGCCTTGTCCAGATCTCATGAGCAAATTTGCATCCTACCATTCTGTTCTTGAAGGATATGTTCATGGAAGAAAGCAGCCAGGACACAAGAAGATGATCTTGCTGATGCCAGGTTGCATAATCTTCCGATTCTTTTTCACGATCTTTATCTTCTTGGGTTGAGAAACGGGCAGGGATCTTGTCTTCACGGAGATGATCCTGCAGGTTGTGGCCATGGATTGAAGCAAGAGCCAATTGCTCCCAAGGAAGAAAACTATCTTCATCGAGTTTGTCAGCAATTGGGTTTGAGAATGATTTCATAATGAGCTTCACTGATTTTGCATTTTCAGAACTTGTAGATGATTTTGGTGATGATTGAGGACATGTCATAGATCGTTGCTAGCTCTGATACCATGTGAGGTATCAGATCTTGATGCAAAAGAAAGAAACCACACACTGTGTGATGAGGAAAGCAGAAAACGAAAAGGAGACTGAATGATTCTTATTGTGTATTGATGTAAATCAAAGAGATACAAGAGCTGCTATATATAGCAGTTAGGAGATGGAAAGAACTGAAAATAACAGAAACTGAAAATAACAGAAACAAGAAAGAAGTAACAGAAATAACAGTCATTATCTATCATTGAAATTAAAGGAAACCAATTTCCATTTTGAAAAAAAGAAAATGATACAAAAATACACATCTTGATATTTATCAATCATTTGACAACGTCATTGATTGGATTCATAACTTCTTAATGTGAAACACTAATTCAATGATTTCAATTTATAACTACATAGTACTCATAACTTCAACTATTAGTAATACAGTAACACATATTTTTCACTCATCTTGTTAATTACCTCAATTTCATATTTATTTTTGAAAAGAATGGTGAAAAAATCAATTGTTAGCTCATATAGAAAATTTTTCCGAATTCATTTGCTTATGTTTATAATATTTTAAATATATTCAATTTTTTTTTTTGAATTTTAACATAAATTCAATTATAGAAGAGTTTATCAATATGAAAAAATGTAGAGAAGAGTTACGTGAACTGGCCTTGATTTTATATAAAAAAATTTAAGCTTTTTATATTAGATTAATATTTTATTGTACTTACTTTTGTTTATAATATAAACATTTTTATTTTCGCACCCGGCCACCATAAAAATCTTGGGTTCGCCTTTGCTGGATTCATAGTTTCTAAACGTGAAACATTAACACAGTAATTTCAATTCATAACTACTTAGTACTCGTAACTTCAATGCTTAGGAATACAGTAACAGATATTTTTCACTCACCTTGTTAGTTTTCTTAATTTCATGTTTACTTTTTGAAATAAGAGTGAAAAAATTAATTCTTAGCTCATATAGATTAAATTTCCAAACTCATTGCTTATGTTTATAATATTTTAAATATATTAAAAAAAATTATTATGAATTTTAGCACAAAATCAATTATAGAAGAGTTTAACAATATGAAAAAAGATTTATACTAAGAGTTAAGTGAATTGATCTTGATTTTTACATAATTTTTTTTAAGCCTTTTATGTTAGATTCATATTTTTGCTCCACCATAAATATATAGGGGAGGAGGGAGTATATCCTCTTATGTTTTATTTAACATGAATATAACATATGTGAGGATCATAATTATTCACGGCCAGATCAAGGGTGATGATTTTATCACTCCTTATTCTAACATTTTTTCTTTGTTATCTCTCATCACCATTGATTTGACCATGAATGATTATGATTCTATCACAAGACAAGGTTTGTTAACTAACATATGAGATAATCCATTCCAACGGGTGGATCAATTCACATCTAATGAGTCCTTTACCAATCATTAATCAGTGATTTCACTTTTATTTAATAATAATTCGTATTACTTGGCCATTGCTCTCACAAATGGTCTGCGTAAAGACCAATTATTCTAAATAATGGGGGGAAATGGGGTTAAAGACTATGAACACAAGTCTAAATTATCATTTACTTACCTTCTAAATTATGTGTATTGAGTTATTGAATATTCCTTTTGTTGGCCAAATGATAAGCACAATTTATATATTTCATTGATGTTTATGGTTGCTGATTAAATTGAAAAGGGTAAGTTGTCTCATAATTCCAAACTTGATGAAGATAATTTGAACCTAATTCCAAGGTTCTACCTAGAAAACTTGTGTCATTTCAAATTTTATGATACAATCCAACCATCCTTTTGATTAAATGATCTCATCCCAAACTTAATGCTAGATTATTTGACTTTGAGGAATTAGTAACTGTAACATTCCAAATTGAATCGTTGAAATAATTGTTTACTTAAGAAGCCCATTGGTCTTGTTCTTAATTGAGAATTGATATCACATGACTAGATTATTGTAAGTGACTTGATTGTTGGTCCTGTTCATTGAAATTGGACAATGGTTATTCTCTTACAAATAAACTTAAGTTGATGACTCTTTGCAAATCAAATTGATGAGACCTTGTTCATAATTTACGAGATTGGCTTAAAGCTTATTAACATAATATTATGATGCTTTGTGACATTAAGCCAAAACAGATCACAAAAACGGATCCAAAGTGCCTAAAAATCTTAAGATGGACTACCCTTGTAGCCAAAAACTAACCAAAATATTCCTCGGTTATTAACTGATGGAATATTTCTTTTCTGATTGATGCTTATTAACATGATATTATTATGCTTTATGATATTAGCCAAATCAGGGCCCAAAAATGGATTCAGAGTGCCTAAAAACTATAAGATGGACTACCCTATAGCCAGAAACTCACCAAATATTTAATAGTTATTGGAATATTCCTTGATGAAATACTCCTGATGGAATATTTCTTTTACGGTGGAATATTCCCTGACGGAGTATTCATTTTTTGATGAATATTCCCTGGTCAACAAAATATTCCTTGGCAAATATTCCTCTTGATAAGAACCTTGGGATATATCACCCCAAAAGCTAGCTCAAAGGGTGGGAGTGCCCAAGGCCTTATAAACTCCACATTAGTTGCTCATACAACCAATGTGGGACTATATATCTCAACACGCCCCGTCACACAAGAGCCCATTGGGTTTGAAGAGTGGATGATGCAATAGGCCCAGCCAACCTGTGCTAAGAAATTCCACAAGAAAAAGTGGGGGGCGACAAAGCTCTGATACCACTTGATAAGAACCTTGGGATACATCACCCCAAAAGCTAGCTCAAAGGGTGGGGTGCCCAAGGTTTATCCCAAGGTTCTTTACATGGTATCAAAGCTTCGCCGTCCCCCACTTTCTCTTGTGGAATCTCATAGCACAGGTAGGCTGGGCCTGTTACATCATCCACGCTTCAAGTCTAATGGGCTATCGTGTGAGGGACATAGTCCCACATTGGTTGTATGAGCAACTAATGTGGGGTTTATAAGGCCTTGTGCACTCCCACCCTTTGAGCTAGCTTTTGGGATGGTGTATCCCAAGGTTCTTTACATGGTGATGAGTGCCCAAGGCCATATAAACTCCACATTAGTTGCACATACAACCAATGCGGGACTATATATCTCAACAATTCCCTTTATGATAGAATATTCCCTAGTCAACGACATATTCCCTGTTCTGCTAGAATATTTTCGTGGAACATTCCTTTTCTCACTAGAATAATCTTTTCGCATGAAAACATACCTAAAACTTCAGATGGTCGTATCTCCTTCGTCTGACATCCGTTTTAAACGAGTGACATCAAAACAACCATCTTGACGAGTAGAATAAAGCCCAACAGGTTTCACATCTTAAAAATGGTTAAAATTTCTGGAATCTGAACCAAAAAGTTGTTGTTGTTGTATCTTCAAACTCTGATCCCTACAAATCCTTTAGTTGAATCGTGAAAGTGATTACATCATTGAGTTCCTCTCGATGAGATCTTTGAACAAACATCTTACTTGCATAAATCTGACACACGAAGCTAATACTTCAAGATTGTTGGAGGTTATGGGTTAGAGAGAGAAGAGTTTAGATGTGCTTGAAGTATTACACCAAGAGGCATGAGATTTAGAATGTTCAACAATATTACCTTCAGCATAGGAAAATCCTATAGATAATGCAAGCTATTGGGGTTCTACCCATATGGGTCCAAATAATCATGCTTTCACCTATTGGGCTTGTATGTGAATTATTGGACAATATTATTAATATATCCAAGAAAATTGATACGAGACTAATCCCGCACTTAACAAGTACTAGACTTAATAGGAGATGTGCCAATGAAATAAGTTCCGCACCTATGGGATGCTAGACTCGCTAGCAAAGGACTTTCTATTAAGAAATTCACTCAGTGATTTGTCTTTCTCTCTCTTACTTAATGGTTTGAAGATGAAACTTTCTCTCCTACTTAATGTTTTGAACAAACCCTCTCTCTTTCTCTTGCTCTAAAAAGCGTTGAACTAATAAAATTAAACTTCCTAAAACAAACCAAAACAGACACATGGAAGCTTATTTGTAGGCAAAGTTTCAGTCAATTTAAGCATGTGGGTGTCCTAGAAATTATCATGCTCACGTCAAAACCCTTAATGGCTTCCTTGTAAGTTTCATGCATATCTCCTTTCTGTAAGATTTAGCACTTTCTTATAACCAAAGAGATCAGTTTAGTACTTTCCTCTAATACTTCTCCTTTCATGTAAATTTAGTTGTGTTCTTCCAACTCCTCTTTCATATGATTATTGTTATATAGAATTGTTTAGTATGTATCTGATAATGACACACTATTGGAGGGAGCTTATTCCTCCTATGATATGACTACATATCTTTGAGATAGGGTCATGGCCCTCCTTGAAAGTATTTTGACATACATTTCTTATTTTCTAGTTAGTGTTAGTAATGAATTCATGAGTAAAGCCCTTTTTCGGTTCCTAACAAAAACCACGGTTTCCACTTTCGTCCCTTATAAAAAATAGTCAATTTTTGGTCCCTTTACAATTCCAATTCTTTGAAAATGTTTAAAAAAGGACGAATATGAATTTTTTTTTTGTAAGGGACGAAAGTGAGGACCACTTTTTTTGTTAGGGACCTAAAAGAGGTTTTACTCTAAATTTAAGTTCAAAAAAATTATATCCAAATATGAAAAAACTAAGGGAAAAACATTTGTCATTTTAAAGGACACAACTTTGCGTCATTTTAAGTGAAAGATTATGTTTTGGTGTTTTTTTACGTTGCATCTTCTCTACAATACTCTCTTTTTCTATAACACCCCAAAATTTCTAACAATTTTTTTAAAAAAATAATATTCTTATAATAGCAAAATTGCCAAAAACCACACTTACTTATTTATTTGGATCACATAAATATTGTGGAAGCTAAACTAAAACCAATTTGGGAAAATGTTAGCCGCGCATTTGTAACAAGAAAAAGTGCAAGGCTAAATTTATCATACTTTCTTGGGATAGATTATTCTGCCTACTCTAATTTTGTCTACCTTTGCCTACCTCTCTCATCACCATTAGATTTCATCCAACGGTGGAGATTTACGGAATAAAATAAACCATTTTCGTCTTTCTTTTTCCTCACTGCCTCCCACACTCTTTCTCTCTCCTCCCATTTCTCTTTATCGTTTTGTGTAATTTACAACCTACATTTATATTTGAATCTAAATACATGCAATGATTAATGGCCTGATAGTTTTGCTGGAAGAGTATAATTTTCAAAATTTCTTGAATCTGAAATAATTGAACAGGGCAAAAATCATAAAAATACAAAATAAATGAAAATCACGAATAATCCCTTCCTTCGAATTAATCCACAATTATCATAACATTTCTACTTTGCTGTTGAAATTTGAAATCGAATCAACTTATCTCCTTTTTATCTTGCTTTTCACCTTGTAGTTGGGAAAAAATCTCTGTTCTCTCTATGTTACGCTCAACTATAGGCCTACCAGGTTCCATAACACAGGGCATTTGGGTTTGTTTCATCTAGACACCCCATTTCGATTTTTTATGTAAAAGCTTATAACAATAGCTGGATTGGATGAAATAAGGAAAAAGCTTGAACCTTCTTTTGATGCTGAAGCGCCATTGAAGAGAGAGAAAAGGGAGGAGAGATAAAGAGTGAGAAGCAGTGGGGGAGAGAAAGGTAAAAGAGTTTATTTTATATCAGAAATCTCCACTGTTGGATGAGATTGTAATCTAACGGTATTGAGAGGGGTAGGCAAAATAAGGGTAGGCAGAATAACCTAAAAATATATTCCATGTAGATATTAAAACTTCAAAACGGAAAACCAAAGTCTAAGAATTAACTTAAAGTATGTCTGATACAATTATTAAATCTCAAGAATAAAATATATAATGTTTAGGCCTAGTTTGAAATTTCAGAGATGCTATCTTCAATGCCAATTGCTAGCCCCAATCATTGAAACCTACTTCATTGAAGGTCTCTGCTCCCCCAAAGGAACATTACAGCATGCAAACACACAATCACAAACAGTATGCAAAAAGTTGATAATTTCAATCCAAAACACAATAACGATAGTCATAACTCAATTACTCATCATAATCAACTCAAGCATCAATCCAAGTATGTCATTTAGATTTTTAATCTTATTTAGTTTCATTTAGTGGGAAGAAAATCATTGTAGACCCGGGAAACCTTGTTGCCAACCTACTGACGTGACTTAGGAAACCCTTTTGCGAACCACATATAATCAAATTTGGCCATCATTAAAACATCAATTCCTTAGTGTGCACACCTCTCCACCAAAGTTGCTATAGTACCTAGGGAAACCCTGTTGCTAGGTACCACTTTGGGAAGAAAAGATAAACATCATAGGCATAAAGCCAAAATGTTGTGTTCATCACTTTAAAGAGGTACTATCCCAAAAGTTATCTTCTAACTATTACCTTATCATACACAAATTAGGGAAACCCAATATTGTCACAAATCACATACTTCGGAAAACTTCTCAAAGAGTTTCATGATTTTCACATCAATTATCCAGAGGTAAGATTCATATCACACATAATCAATTATCCAATATCTATCAGAGATAAGATTTATATCACACATAATCAATTATCTACCATCTCAACCTATTATCATTAAGGAATTAAGACTATACCCAAGAAAATTCATATATAATTGTGATTTTCTAGAGATTAAAATAAAACCCAGCAAAATTTCCAATAATATTCATATATAATTAATCTTTGATTTTCTAGATGTTAAGATTAAACCCAATAAAATTTCCAACACAATACATATATAACCAATCTACGATTCTCTAGGGATTAATATTACCTTATCCAGATCCAGATAAAACTAAGCTATGAATTTGGATTATACTATCAAGATTTATTTAAAACTAATCAACGGATTAAGATTAATATATCAAAGATTCATACAAAAACTAACCTTCGATACCCTAAGGATCAAGATTACATATAACAAATTTCATATAAAATTAACCTATGTTCTATGTAATGTACAACTTGCAAGGATCAATGACTATCCCCACAAACTAACACGAGACTTTTCAGCGTGCTTTATCCTCACTCACACACTTCTTGGGAAAACTTCCCAGGAGCTCACCCATCCCGGAATTGCTCCAAGTTAAGCACATTTGACTATGGAGTTCTTCCATTCTGGGCTACCGAAAAGTAGATGAATCTTATTAGTACAGGTAGTACCAATTAATTCTTATAAGCTATCCCTAACTGTACCATCCCATACTAGCACAGTCTCTGAAATCCCTCTCTTCGGGTGTTGATTCGATTCATTCATGTATCCCTAGCTACAAGATTTAGCATGAGTCGCTCATTGTCCGTGCCTTTTTTGCACCGACGATCACTCCTTGCCCTTGCCAGCTTTTGGGATGTTACATTACTCTTAAAATTAGGATTGCATATAACAAATTTCATATAAAATTAACCCATGATGTCCTAGGGATCGAGATTACCTGAACTCCATGTTTGAAAGCTTCCTTAAGTGAATAGTGATTCACGAGGGAAAACGTAGATGACAAATAAGGGGGAAATAGTTGCAACAAAAATAAAAAGAGTTAGGAGTTGGGATAAAAGAACAAAAAGGAGAAGGAAATATAAAGATGCATGGAATGGGAGAGAATATGAAAATAGTTTAATTTGTTATATTTAACTACTAATTATAGCTGAAATATTACAACAAAAAATGACATTAATTGTTGGTAATATTAAAACAGTTAAATAATTATGAGTTCGATTTTTTCTGCAGTTAGTTACTGCAGATAAGTTATCTGTAAAATGATTTCGTTTTGTAATTTTTCAGGGTTCATTTTTAATTTATTTTAGGGTTATAATAATCTTTATATTTATAATTTTTTAAGATTTCAATACCAAAACAATATCGTTTTAAGAATAAATACATATAACTTATCTGCATTAACTACAGAAACATCTTTCCCAATAATTATTGATAATAATCGTAATTAATTCATATTTTAACAATTACAAAATTAAATAATAAAAATAAACGTTGAACGTTAAAAGTTTAACATTACCACCAATTAACGTTACAATTTCATAATGAAATAATGACACAATGATAAACAATTAATGACAAACAATATCAACATATAATGATGTTGTTGTTATTATTATAATAATAATTATTATTAATTTTATTACTATTATTTTTCCTGGGTTATTACATATTCTCTCCTAATTTTGTGGACGGAAAAAATATATAAAAAACCATCAAATATGCACCAAACTACGATTATTTCAGTTAAAATAATAAAAAATTATGTCTATTAAAATGTCAAACATTTTTCCGGATGACAAATGATTTTTCGGAGAACAACAAAAAGCACACCATCTCAAAATCCTAATGTACCAGTCTTTATTTAGTCAAAATAACACAGTTAAAATAACAATGAATGAGTTACTACAACACAGCAATAAAAGAATATGGAAACAAGAGGAAATGGCCACACTCCCCTAACCCAGAGAAGGGAGATTCTGTTATATACTATGAGAAAGAAATCTTCTATTCAAATGTGAATGAGCAAAGAAACTTCTTAGAATGCACAAATTTATGTAGGTACAATCACCCCAGAATTGGGCAATAACTTTGATACAAAAAGCCAAACGACCATGAATAACAACGTCAACTGTAAGAAAAGGCAAAATGTCAGCTGACACACTCTTTTCTGCATCATAAAAGTCTCCTCAATTCCTAAAATGTCACCACCATATTTTTCCAATTCATCTGCTCTGTTCTTCAACTTCGACTCCTTACCGTGTGCCTTTCCAAGCTTGTTCGAGACGTGCACTTGATTGCCGGACTGCCCAGATAGTGTTTCCAATAACACAAAAGCTGATGTAACCTTCAAGTTCTGCATCATCTTTGTGACGACCAGGTATTCAATCTCAGCTTCAGTCTTTTGCCGAAAAAGACTCAGAAGCTCAGATTCCACTTCTTCAAATTTTTCCTCTGATAAACCTATGGTGCAAGCATATTCTTCCTTTGGAAACTTACCATCACTCAGTGCTGTTTCAAGTTCAGCAATCTTGGAATCCTTAAGGGCAATCATATCCTGTAATTCTTTTGATTTGCTTTCCAAAATATTTATATTTTTTGTCAAGCTCAATACCTTAAGTTCCAAGGAACTTGATGCAATTTGTTTAATCTCTTCCAGAGCAGGCTGGGCAGATAAGCATGACTTATGGAATCCAAGATCAACCGCACTAACATCAGCAGTTGCACTGTTACACTTGGTTGAGTCATCATCAATTGAGAAAGGTTCATTCGCAATCACCCCGAATTTTTTTATTTCTGCAAGAGTACACATAGATTGGATATAAGAGTTCACAAAATGCAGGTGAATTTTCCCATTGCTGGTTCAGGTCAGGTTATGTTCTAAAATGCTCTCCTCAGCAAACTACTTAAATTGGGACAACCAAATATTAGCTGATCTAGGATTCATATGATCTCTTAGCAAGTAATTATATAACTATGAAAATGAGCATTTGGAAAAGAAAAAACCAACAATCTAACAATACGCAAGGATGTTGCAACAATAAGAAACATAGAAAAGTAATAAATTATGGCACTAAGACTATGTGCTCCTAATAAACAAAATAAAGATTTAATAAAAGAGGTAAATGGTGAACCAGCAGTTAGACATCGACGCGCCAGTTGTATGCTATGTTTATGAAAGAATGATAGATCACTACTGCAAACAATAACATTACACTATGCGGTTATAGTAGCAGAATCAAACAGATGGAAGATGTACAGCAAGAAAGCCCTCTAACTGATTTCATTTAGATACCTAAGTTCTTGGATTTTTCAAAGATGAATTCAACCGAAGAAATTCATCTTCACAAAAAGTATAGAGATACTAAGGATTCCACTTCAAGAACATCAATACTTCAATTAGGATAGACTCCAAAACAATAACTTAAGCAGAATGACATGCTGAAATTTGATCAAGGAGAAGCAATATATAAAGCATTGGCCAGGTTGACTTCTTCGATTAAGTACAATGTCAACAACACACATGCATTAATTGCTGGATAAATTTTCCAGGGTGATAAGGGGGCGAACCGGAGCAGTTGTAAAACTGTTCCATCATGACTGAAAGGTCATGGGTTCGAATCCAGGAAACAATAAGGGTAAGGGCGTAAGGCTGCGTACAAGGATTTCCTCCACCCCACACTCGTTAGTCGGTTTTAACGGGGAGTTTTTTTTTTTTTTTTTTTTTTTTAAGTTTTCCAGGGGGATCATTTTCCATATGCCTTTCTATTCATCAACCTGCAAGAAGAATGTAGGACTACTGTTTCAAATAAGTGTGGTTGAATTATTGGATTCCCCAAGAATTTCCCAATGCACTAGACCATTAGAATTTAGCATCCAAAAATCATAAGGCATGAAATTTAAAATTTCTAAATCAAATATCAAGAATTTGAATGATGGCAAAGAAGAAAAACAAAAACAAAAATGAATATCATTTTTCTTCAATGTAAAACCCCATTTCTGTGTGTCTATATTTATATATGTATATATTTATATGCTACTCTACAACTATGGCTCTCCACAAATACTGGGAATTATGTTAGGCCCAGTGCAGTCCGCCCTATAATCTAAGCCATGAGTGCAAATCAGTTAGGTAACATGTTTAGGTATCAGCTATGAAGCACCGACACTTCAAAAATCCTGGCGTGTCGTGTCCGACACTTCCCGACACTTTCGGACACTCCGACACTCCTCGACACTCCAACACGCGTTATAGAAATTCAAAAAAGGTTTAAAGGTTGCATCACGCGTTGAGTTTTTAGTTCTAACTATTAGATTCGTTGGATTACGATTACTATTTTATTGAGTTTAATATAAATATTTAAGATATCTTATGTTTCTTTGCAAAATTTATGAATTTTATAAATTTATATTCATTTTTTGTTAAATTATTGAATATTAAATATAATATACACTACATAAATTAAAAATATTATTTAATATCAAAACGTGTCCTAACGTGTCGAAATCTAATATTTTTTAGAATTAACGTGTCGGAGTGTCGTGTCGTATCGTGTCCCGTGTCAGTATCGGTGCTACATAGGGTATCAGTGAAATATTTATCATTAGAATGGCCAAAATTGTAATAGACAACCTGTAGCATGTGACTGCAATCTGATAAGTATCAGAGTCCCAGAACAGAAAAGAAAGAACTGAAATTATATTGATAATGTTGAATCCAAATCAGAGCCAACAATTTAAGTACATGATGTCTCACAGAAAAGGAAAATTACGGTAACGGTGGAAAAGAAATTTGCAGAAAAGAAAGATAAGCCTAGAAGAATTATAGTGCTTCTAGAGTTCTAGTCACTCCCATACACCAAAGGTGTCCCAATTCCAATTTGCCCAAAAGGTAGACTCTCTAACTGATTCTCACTCTTCATACCCTGAAATTTCACTCTCACCCCATAATAACTGATTTGAGTGTCCACGTTCTCCTCCTTTGCTAAGTCAGCAATTGGATGAGCTTGATCCAACCCAATATAATCTAATGTTCTCCGGTAGAGCTGCCTACGGTATACCTTATACTGAGGTGGGGTTCTATCACAATCCAAACTAGAATTTTCTTTTTCTTTCATGAAACAAACTCCTGTATGCATAAGACCCTTTCAAGTCAAATTTCCCATGATGTCAAAGGGTGCTCTATATATTAAAACTTCAATCAGGTTTGTACTTTCAACCACATCTATCGTAAGCACGTTACTATCCCCAAAGTCCTCAAGGCACCAATTATACCATAAGCAATTTCTGCAACATTAGAAAATTGCAAATAGCAACTTTGGTATTTAAATTGTATATCTATGTAACAATTTAGCCAAGCAGCATTCAATTTCAAAGAACATAAGTTAAAGAGATTCGATCAAGGATATTAAACATTTAGTAAACACGACAGCAGCAACAATTATTAACAGACAAGAATAATTTTTCATTAGAGTTACCGATATCATTTGCAAATTGGCCAGCAGCATAAAAACCTCACAAAAAAAAAAATTTAATAAAAAAAAAATCAAACTTGTTACAAACAAAATGGACAAACCTTCTTCAAGCGCCTCCTGTGCAGCCTGAAGGCTACAAATAGACTCAATTAAAGGATCCTCAACTGTTGAAGATTGATTCTGCTCACTTTTCTCTCGTAGAAGATCTTCATCTTCCCCCATGTTGTTGTTAGAACAACTGGCTTGAAAGTCCTCTGAGAAATGTTCATAAGTATGCTCTTCATCACTGTTACCATCATCAGAATTATTCTGCCTGCCACTATATTCCCCATTACTAGTCACAGCAAAGATACCATCCTCAAAATTGGAGTTCCTTGAATCAGACTCAATGCTGGAATGAGAATCTTCCTTCTTCTTTCTGACTCTATCACTTCTATGCTTCTTTGTGCTCTCAACCTGTCCCTTTCCCTGTTGAACAACCCACTGAGCTGAGTTAGATAAATTCTCAGAATCTGCACACAAACTCAGATCCTTAACAATATCCCTCCTAATTCTCTTCCATTTCTTCAACCCACAGCCTTGTGATGCTCCTGTGGGATGCACAGGTTCTTCACTATCTCTTCCCTTTTGATATGGTGACAACTCAAAGTTCTCATTATCACAAGAACCATCATTATCTCCTTCGGATTCTAGGGAGGAGGAACATTTACTTCCCAAATCCATAACAAAACTAATTTAGACCAAGATCCCAAAAAAGCAAGACTTTTGATGGTTCTAGCTCACACCCATCCAAAAGAAAAATCTGGGCATAAATACAGATAGATACCCATTTAGGCACATGTCGTGAAATATGAATCCAATTGAATTGTAGTTCAAGCAACAACAAATTAAATCGGAGTTGCATAGGAATTTCAAAAGTGCCACAAAATCAGTTATTTTATTGGGATAGAAATGAATGGCTGAGAGAGGAACCGAAAGAAAAGAGGATCTAGAAAATGAGCAAATACCTCTGGCGTAATAAATGGACTGAAAAGCTAGGCTAGGCTGTGGATGGATTTGCTCTTTTATGATAACGTGATCAAGATAATTCCACTATTTATTTATTTATTATCATATTATTACGGAGCAAAAATATTTTCTCATGATTCATTTCTCATATTATTACAAACCTTTTCTTTTTTCCTTTTCTTTTTTAATAAATATGGAATCCATCACTAGTTGAGTCACAGCATGAAAAAATCAAACCTGTATTATAGAAGGAATAACAATATTGCCCGACTTTTTTTTTTTTCCTAAGGAGCGTTTGGTACGGGAGAAATTTTTTGTTATCAAGGAAATTAATTTGTTCCAAATATGATGGGAAGAATTTTTTATCGGGTAAGTTAAAAAAAGTGTTTAGTAGGTCAAAAATTTTCCAAAAAAACTGGATGAATTTTAATCATGCTATGTGTAAAAATTTACCACCGCAGAGAAAACTTTTTTTTCCATCTAATCCATGGCGAAATTTCACTGATTATTCATGTGTTAAAAAATTAGATGGGAAAAAAAATTTCTCCTATCCTTTTTAACTCTTCCTCCTACCAAACATGGCCACATATTTTTCATTACCCTCTTTTTCCAGGCAATTTTTTTTTTTCCTCCTACCAAACACTCCAATGTCACGTGAACAATGTTAATTCTCAATATGTCACATGAGCAAGTTCGTTGAGCACTGTAACGAACTCAGTTGCTGATGTGTCACGTTTAACACTATTATTATGACATTTAGGTAAAAAAATTGGGCCATAGTGGAATTTTGGTCATTGTTCCCGTTCTAGTTCATACATAAATTAAGGTTGTTATTATTTTTTATAATCTAAGGTTATTCTTTTTTATTTGTTTATTTGAAGTTGATTTGCTTATTAACGATTAAAATTATTTTTTATGATATAATTGTATTAAATCATATGAGTGGATTCCATTCTTGCGGAAGTAAATCTTTAGTTTAGTTTATAAAAGATATATAATAAGTTATATTAGTATTAAACGACGATTGGAAGGATCACGTAAATTTTGCAAATATACAAATATTTTTTTTTGGTAAATATTGCAAATATACATTTTATTGGCTAAATTAGTCCATAATGTTAGAAAATTTTATTTTATAATGTTAATGTGGGCTGTATATTTTATTTTTAATTATTTCATGTTATTAACTTATTCGATAAAATAAACGATCAAAATAAAAAAGTTCGAATAAATTCATAAATCAGTATGGGTTAAATGAGTGAATATTCGTTATCTCAAATAGTTAGGGTTATGTTCTTAATATGTTAAATAAATAACTTCATTTTTTCCGGGGGTAACATTTCATTTTTCTCTCATATAGAGAGATTTCCAATTTAGAATATGTGATTTGGAAAGACCAAGAATCCCAATTTCAGAGGAGCACAAAGAACACAAATCGACATCTAGTGACAATTATGTTTCCCTCCATTTATCTTCATTCATAGTCCAATATGATGTATACATGATTGTAAGAGTGTCAAAACAGGTTGACACGATATGAACTGGACATGACACGAATACATCAACACAAATATGACACGAATTTTTATTCGAGTCAAAATCTTCAACACTGACACGACACGAATTTTTTGTGGGTTGACGCGACACAAATAACACGCAAAAGAGGGTCAAAATGGTAATTGACAAATAAAAAAAATGATCGAAATTAAAAAAAGAAAAAATAATAATAAAAATTATAAATAAAATAATTAAAAAAATTACAGGTCAACACGAACACGGATACATCAACACAAACACAACACGAATTTTTTACGTGTCATTTTTTTAACACGAACACGACACGAATTTTTTTGCGAGTCAACCCGAATATGAATTTTCATGTCGTGTCGCGGGTGGACGCGGGTGTCAAAACCTATATTGACACCGCTATATGATTGTAAGTTGATGCTTTTCGCCATAGAATTTGAATGATAATTTCCGTCAGTGCGTGTGCTTTAAATTCCCAATAATTGCTATTAAGTCTTGATTATATTAAATCATTAGAGATTTTGGATTTATAATTTTTTTTAAAAATGTATCATTTGGAAATTTTGATATGTGAATTTGATAAACAACAGAATCATTAGGGTTTTGGATTTGGGTATTTGATAGAAGGAAATGATCGGTTTACAATTTTTTATTAAGTATTACCAGTCTTATACTCTATTGAAGTATGATCGGTCATACTTACTTAGTATAGTTTGTAAGAATTTGTAAACAAAAAGTTTGTAAATATAACATTTCCCTTTGATAAATATTAAATCTTTAAGAATATGAGAAAAATATTCCTCCAATCACAGGAAATTAAGTTATCTCTAGTGAAATCAAAATGACGTCATTTTGAAGTTATAAAATTAAAAAATTATAATGATAAATGTAACAGCTCGTGTTAACCCGGTTTGTTAACATACTATTGTATTAAGCCACGCTTAATTAAAATGCGGAATTTTTTCTTTAATTCAATTATGACGTCGTTAACCTTAGCCAAGTTGATTACTTAATCAATTTCATAAAATAACGCATGTATGTAAATTGCAAGACAACTAACTGAATACCTCATATATAAATATTAAAGTGAATATCTAAAGTCATACAACACGTAGTCCGGACAATATCCTGATACATTATCCAACTTTAAATAAAACAAGACATAATCAAATCTATGTGGCATGGACAATCCCCATGCTCACCAAATAAGGCAACAATGCCCAACAACAGTCTCAACAGCAAACATCATAGTACTATCTGAAGCTAAAAGCATAAAACAGTAAACATGATCCAGCATCCAACATGTCAGCACATATAGCAATATCTAACTCAACTGTGGCCTCCTGCCACCCGAGGTCTCAACCTCAGGGTTACCTGAACCTGAAATAAGCGTCCCCAAACGTGGGGTGAGATCTCTCACAAGAAATCTCCGTAAGACAAGGGATCCTCAAGGATCTTCCACCCCAAACTCACTTACATGTGCAATATAAGTTCTAAAAGTAGTAATTTCCAATATAAGTTCCAAAAGTATGCAGTGCAACAGATATTCATGTCATATGAGTTATCACTATTCTACTGGCTAGAGAAAATGCAGGAATACGTCTATTACCCACATAGTAGTGCAAGGAACACCGCTTGCACCTCACCCACAGTCTCACCATGTTGTATGCGTCACATACTCAGGCTTACCGTATAGGTGGACTCACATGCATATCATAAAAGCACATTGCATATAACAACTCAATAGCATTTCCAAAACATCAAAAGCATGTAACATAGCATGCATAAACCACATCCCCATGGGATATGGTGGAACCACAACATGGGCCGAGGACACGAAAGCTTACCTTGCAAGCAATCAATCCAAGCCAAGAGTCCAAACAACTCAAGTCCAACACAGCAGATCACAATTTGATTTAGGACCAGCAATTGTATCAATACTCAAAGCTCATAAACATAAGCATAAAGACTACGTTTTTCCTTTACGTTATATGTCTTAAGGCTTCCCACAAAGCAATAAGCCCTTAACCACTTAGTTCTGACTTAGTTCAATTAAGACAGAAGTTCAACTTCATCAATCTAGGGTCCACAAACCCCCAATAGCCTACTGTACTCACAGCACAGCTACTGTTCTTCGCTAACCCAGAATATCCGGATATATGTCGGGGGCATATCCGGATATCCCATATCCGGATATCACAAAACCCCATATTCGAATATCAATATCTGGATACCATATCCGGATATCCATATCTGGATATTTCTCGAACACATATCCGGATATTTCACGATAGAATGCAGTTTCTGCATTTCGTGAAACATCCACCAAAGGTCCAACTTTTAACACTTAAAAACGTTCAAGGATCCATTTTTAAGCATATACAAATTCACATAGGTGTTAGTTACTTCTTTTTACCCATTAACATGACAAGACTTCATCTTTAAAGCATAAAAACACATGATCAAGGTTGGTACAAATTACCAAAGCTCAAAACAGAGCAAGATGTGCTCTTGGAGCTCACCAATGATCTCTCACAGTTCTGACTTTGCCCAAAAACGAAATAACACCAAAGCCATGACCTTTCTACACCAAGGAAGCTTCTTGAAGCATCGAGCACCAAGTAGATGATGCCACAAGCCCCAAAACCAAATACTCAGCCCCTTAACCGCCAAGAAAACACCTAAGAACAGCACCTCCAACAAGAAATGGAACACTCCTCTCCCTCACAATGCTAACCCACACTCAACCAAGTGTCTTGATAGAGAAAAATGAGAGAAAGGTGAAGACTTGACACATTTTCAAGCAAGGGAGGCTAGAGGAAGAAGGTGGCATGGCAGCTCACATTCGGCAAATTCTCACGTAGAGAATGTCAAGTTTCTGACCTAGAAACTTGTGCCTCCAAATTCCAATTTATAGCCACTTAATACGTAAACGCGCAGTATTAACTTCAATAGCTATGCAACACATTTTAATCCCAAACTTTGGAATCTGATCCTACTCATTTTCCTAAGATTTTTCATATTTTTATTTTATTTTTCGGAGCACCTTTTCGGTACGCGCTTTTCCATAGGCAGTATCAGTTCTAGCATCAATTCTCATTATTTTGACTTGAAACTTGTTTTACAAGTCCTACATATTATTCTAGTAATTATCATGTACTTTTTATAATTTTTCGGGATACTTCACCGGTACGCATTTATATAGGGTAGAAGAACCAGTATCTGCACTTTTCGCCCGAAAAGTGACTTTCAACATTATTACTCACTTACTATAATTATTAGAGCCTCATAATAATTATTAGGGTCAATTATGGAATTATTTACTAATTATCAAATTTAATTAATTAATTACCTTAATTAGCGGTGCGGGTTCTTACAATAAAGACTAATATAACACTGCAATATATTATAATTACAAAATCACCTTGATTTCCGCCTCAAAATGATATCGTTTTGGGCTCAGATAACTTATCTCTATTGATCGAAGAAATCTTTTACCCTAAGAATATATGATTAAAGGACATAATGTGTATCATTTTTAAGGAGGTAAAGTTATGTCATTTTAGCTTACCAAAAAAAATGTTATGTCATTTTAAGTGAGAGAAAGAGATAAATAAAGGGAGAGAGTGGACAAAAAAAAATACAGATGTGGGTCTCACCTCTTTGTGAGAGTAAAATGAGACAAATTATATCATTTAAAAGGATAAATATTTTTCCATAATTAAAAGTTTTGGGTTTTACGATCTTTATTGCTGCATAGTTTATATGAAAGTTTAGAACTGATTCATGAATGAGTTTTGTGCATGCACTTCCTTGATGATCCAAGATGATTTATACATGATCATAGAGTGATCAGTGATGATTTCCCCATGAAATTTGACAAATAATTTTCATAATTAGTGTGTGCATTCTTTCAATCCCAACACTTGACACTATTTACGTAAATAGTAATTTTACTGATAACAAATATATTTTAAAGACTTATGAGAAATGCTATATTTATTAGGATAAATTGAAGTATTTACTCTTATTATAATATTGAATTATTTATCAAAAGGAAGTTTTTATCTCGCATTACATTGTTGGTTATCATGCATGGCACAATTTTTTTTCTTTTTAGAATTAGACTAGTCATTAAACCAACAAATAAAAATATTTAAGTTTTTATGTAAAATAAATAAATAAATTTTTTAAGATTTTCAGTTATTTTATAAAATTTTATTTTCTCCCTAAAAAATAAATCTAAAATCTTAATATATTGTATCCCTCCCGTGAGTATAAAATTCCGAATAATTTAGTTTCTTTATTTTATTGCACATCACATGCAGAAGCTATACATTGGCATGCTGCGGTCATTGAGAAGAGGCCTAAGAGAATAGCTAGTGCCCCAAGCTGTAGATTATTTAGAGTGAACTGGGACCACCATTTTTTATGTGGTCCCTTAGTGTAAATAGGAGGGTAAAATTGGAAAAGTGAGAAAATAATAGGGATAAAAAGGAAAAGAAAAAATTAATGTTGTGAAAGGGAGTACCAAAAGATTCAGTGGTCCTGGACCATATTAAATATTTCCCCTGAGCTGAGCCTTGGATTATGAAGCTTAGTAGATGACGTGAAACAGCACGTGTATAATGTTTAATAATGTGTAATGGGGTGTTGTACAATAGTTTTGAGCTAAGAAGCACCGATACTCCTTAAAATTTTTTCCAACGTATCGGATACGCGTATCGGACACGTATTATTTGGTAATCGACATTTTGTATCATCGAGAACGTATCGAAAATGGCATATCGATGCTTCTAGGTT
The DNA here is from genome assembly GCA_032173675.1 of Gastrolobium villosum. NCBI lineage: Eukaryota > Viridiplantae > Streptophyta > Magnoliopsida > Fabales > Fabaceae > Gastrolobium > Gastrolobium villosum. The sequence goes on along the minus strand of JAVKPL010011074.1, from coordinate 92,967 downwards.
TTGAGTAAATAAGAGTTCTATTAGTAGGTTACAGTAACTTAGCTGAGCAGTTGGAAGTGTATATAAGCTTTGTAAAGACTTATGAAAGAAGAAGAGACTAAGAAAAAGAAATTGATTCTATTATTCATATGACAATCTGATTGTTTACAAAGCTTTTTTTTTTTAATATTTCAATTGATTTATAGCTTTCTTCCTTTGTACAAAGGTAATTTATATACATTGTTTTTGGACTTCAATCAAGCTAAAAATCAGGAAATAAAAATTAACCCAAGATCAGGGAATTGATATCTCCTATCAATCAATTCTATTTTCAATCAATTCCTATATCAAAATCAAAATCAGGTTGGTTACCATAAACATGTCCTATCTTTTCATATTAAAAGGGATATTGTTTCTTTTACATTTTGCTTATTGCGGGCTCTTTCCAAAGCCTCAAGCACTAAACTGTATTTACCATATTTAAAAATGGTGTTGAAAATCTTTACCAAAAGTCCTAATATTTTAGTATGTTAAACTAGACATCACAATCTTTCCAACGACATATTTAAAGTCTCAATCAAAGTTGTAGAACTCCGGTTATGTTTTTCACAAGATAACTGTAACAAACAGAATTTCCCGCAGCAAGGCAGCAACTTCAAACTCAAACCACGATCAATTCAATTGTCCAATGGATCTGATATTTTAAAGGGATGTATCCCTATGTGTTAGCTTCACATAGGTCCAAACCTCACTCAATTTGGAGCTCTATAGCTCGAGATATCGCGATATTACTAAACTAGATTGCTGTTGTCTCAAGGAGTATTCGATTATTACATATTTCTAGAGTATAATATTCGAATACTTCTTCGACAGAATGCAGAAAACTGATTTTTTAATGTATAATTGACCTCCAACGATCTCCAAAACTTGTTTAGTCATTTAATTAACATACCAACACGTTTTAAACACCAAAACAACTTTAAGACTCAACCTTTAACCTAAATCATGTTTTCTATCATGAAGAACAAAGGAAATGTAATTCTTTTCACTTGAACACAAGAGCGATGTTTGATATATACCTTGTGCTCACCAAAATAGAAAAATGAGGGAACTTGGAGGGCTTTGAAGTTGTTCCAAACCACTGACCAAAAGGTGCACGAAAATCTAAGGAGAAAGCTTGGTTCTTTCCCCTCCAAGATGACACCTTAATGCTCCAAGAGGTGAGCGAGTTACTCTTAACCAAGAAGGAATGGTGGCAACCCTCACACCCTCACCAAACATAATTTAAACACCCCCCGAAACATATCTTTCTTCTACAAGACCTAAGCTTTAGTAGGTTGAGGATGATTCCATGTCATAGAAGTAGATAAAGATGGAGACTTGATGGGGTTTAGTGAGAAAATAGTAAGCTTTCATGGAGGAAAGGCTAAGGCATTATAGAGGAACACCCATGGCAGCCACACAACACTAATGGGGCAACTGACATATGTTAGAAAATACCCTAGGGTTTAGTGCCATTTAGCTATTTATTGGTTCATTAACTTAAACTAATAGTATTAGTTCTAATAGATCTATTAATCATTTTGCTACCAAAGTTTATATAGTTAGCCTAGACATTTTTCTAGGAATTATAATATTTTTATTATAATTTTTCGAGATACTTCACCGGTACGCATTTTATATAGCGAAATAGTCGGTGTTAGTTCTCACATCACTGCTTATTATTTTTTACCCTAAACTTGAAATTCTTAACCTAGATATTTTTCTAGAAATATTCATATTTTTATTTTTATTTTTTGGATTACTTTGTCGGTATCCATTTTACCGTGAAATACCTTGTGTTTACACTTTCCTTCAGAAAAGTGATTGGACATTGATTATTATGCTCTTTTCCCAAAAATACCATCATAGAGTCCATCACAATTTGAGACATAAAACAATTCTAAGGCAAGAATGACATATTTGCAATGGAATATTGCGATGCAAAAGTTTACGACAAAAAAAGCCATCACAAACCAGGGGATCAAAACTTGCGGTCGAGATGAGATTGTATCCGTCATAACTTGCGTCAATGTCTGTGATGGTGTTCCCCAATATGATTTGCGAGGGATATTGCGAAGGATTTTTATTTGTATTTTGTGATGGGAAGGAATTCCGTCACAATATATTGAAATATTATAACAATTTATAATTTTTTTAAATGTTAACTCTAATTTAAAGGTTATTCCCTTTATTATTTCTATTTATATGTCAACTTGTTGTGCTGTAATGTACGTAGGAGAAAAAGCTATCCCACCAACATAAGATAAAAATTGTGCATCAAGACACTTCCATAGATTTGTGCTCAACAAATAACTTGGAGACATGAAGCTTTCATGATATTAAGTTCCAGATATTAATGAACGAGCAGGCATAATGCCAAAATCAAGTCTAACATCCTTGTAACTCATAATGCCAGAATACGACATCATGCTAGAATCTTCTAGAATGATCCTCCTTTTTCTTCTTATTCTGTTGCTATGGAATGTTTCACCATACATAAAGTTATATCAGAAAATATTTTAAAAAATAAATATATTGAAAAAAGAAACAAAAAAAATTGAGAGAGTGAAATGAAGAAGAGAAGACAATGAGAGTGAACGTAAGGAGAAAGGAGTTTTAGAGATAGTGAAAGCGGTGAAATCAATTTACACACACACACACACACACACATTATTTAGGTGGGAAAACTAAGCCGAAAAATTGATAGCACATGTTGTAGCTCGGTGTTGGTTCAGAAAGAACTCAGGGGATTTTGGGTTTAAACGCTTTTGTGGCACCATTATTGTAAATTCGAACTATGTTTGTGGGGGATGAAAGTTTAGCTCAAATTTGATGCTTGTTTACTAATCCGCGATGATTATATAACGTTTAATCACAACTCCTCTTTTTAAAATCATGATTAGGTCCTCTATACATAAAGCCACACTCTTAGCAAGACTTCTTTATCAAGGATTTCATAGTAAAACTTCACGAAAACAACACTCTCATCAATAATTGTACTGATCGGGTCCTTTGTAACTCGAGCCACACTTAAAAGAGTTGTATAAATGTAAATATTCGCAGCGAATAGTTATTACTATCGCCAATTGCGATGACATTGCAATGGAAATCAGAAAATTGCGAGGGTATAATATTTCCATCGCAACTTGCGTCGAAGTATTTTGTCGCAATGTGAAAACAAAAATTAGAGGTTTTTTAAAATTAGAAATTCAAGAATAAGGCACCGGTTTGCGATGGATGAAATAAAATGGCATTGCAATCCTAATGCAAAATTTAGCAGAATTTTCAAAATTAAAATTTCAAAAATGGAGCTTATTTTTTGCGACGGGTTTGGTTTTCGTCGCAACTTGTGATGCAAAATGCAGTGGAATCGTCTTGGGCAGACAATCGTTGAAAAAATTTATTACTATTAATGATAAATTTGCGGAATGTTTATTGTCCATCGCAATTTATGACGAAATTGGCGACGAAATCATCTTAGACATACAACTATTCGAAAAATCTATGACTATTAATGACATATTTACGGTGGGTGTGAATTTTCATTGCAAGTTGCAAAGGAATTTATGACTATAAAGAACCAATTCAACCCAAAATCTTAAGTTATTGGGTGAAGCTACATTAATGATTTTATATATTTCTAACATGTCCACTCACATGAGAGCCCACTAGGCTTGAAGGGTGGTTAATGCACAGACTCACCTACTTGTGCTAAGAAATTTCACAAGACTTAATTACTTATTAATTAAATTGGGGGTGGTGAGGATTGAACCCGTGACATTCAACCAATATAATATCGTCGACATAAATAAGAACCGCAACAAATTTATCGCCATTGGAATAAGTAAACAATGTATAATCAGCTTTGGACTGTTTGAAACCAAAGGAAATAAGAGAAAGTCGCAACTTGGCAAACCAATTCCTGGGAGATTGTTTCAAACCGTAAAGAGACTTTTGGAGCTTACAAACATCACTGGTTAGCCACTAGAGAAGCCAGGGAAAAAGCGCATGTACACTTTCTCATCCAAATCACCATGTAGGAAGGTGTTTTGAACATCAAGTTGGTGTAAGTCCCACCCTTTTGCAACCACCACTGATAAAAATGCCCGCACGCTGACCATTTTTGCTACAGGTGCGAAAGTCTTTGTATAATCCTCACCCTCAATCTGATTGTTGCCAGCAATGAATAAACGAACTTTGTAGCATTCAATGGACCCGTAAGATTTGTATTAGATTCGAAACACCCATTTACAAGGAATGACCTTTTTTCTATGGGGTAATTTGGTGACGGTACATGTTCTGTTATCTTCCAAAGCATTGATTTCAAGCATTATTTCCTCTCGCCACCTTAGATCCTTCATGGCCTCTTTGAATGTAGAGGGTTCATGACCCCCAATTACAATTGTAATGAAATGTTCATGCTGCAAGGAAAAGTTATGATTAAAAACAAAGTGTTCAATTGGGTAGGGCTTACCTCAGGTGACATAAGGAGAGGTGATGAGTGAAGAGGATGTAGTAGTAGAATAACAGTGATAGTCCTTGAGATAAATCGGAGGTCGATGTTGCCTGCGTTCACGGCCAGTAACTATAGGTGCAGGCAAGCAAGGAGTTGAATAATCTATGCTACCCTTGTCATGTGATTAGGTCGCAGGTGAGAGAACAGAAGAGAAAAGACTCCCCTTGATGGGGCATTGTGGTACATGTGTTGGAGGATCCATAGTTGGAGACTCAAACATATGTTCATCGATCACCAGAATAGAAGGTGTCAATAGACGTGTTGTGATAGGAGACAGAGAAGAGTCCTTTGAGGTGAAAGAGAAGTTATCCTTATGAAATGTGTAACACCCCGTGTGAACCCGGTGTATTATCATCATAATGGTATTAAACGCAACATATTTAATTGAATAAATGCGGAAGCTAAACTCATTAAAGCGTGGACACACTTTTTCCATTCTTTATTAATTGAAATCATCACTTGCATGCAAGTTAATTACATGTTCTTTATTATACATGATTCGTTCCACTTTCTTACTTATAATTTATGTATATTCTCTCTTACCCATTTCATAATCTAAATCTTACAAGAGAACATCCTGAAGTTTAATGTCTTCTCTTTACCATTAGTTACTCCATTATACCTACTTCATTCTTTGTATTTACTAATGCCAAATCAAGGCTTTACAACTCTTTTTAAAATGCATTATTTATCTAAATAACTTCCTTTAACCTTTCCATCTCTATTTGACTTAACCATTATTAATTATGGTTACTCACTTAACTATCCACTAAACACATAGGGATTTATTATGACAGCTCCCCTAAGGTCTCCTTAGTCTTGTTTTATTACCTAATCTTCATAGGATACAAGTTACACCGTTAAAATCTTGAAACAAAATCGCAAATGCCACTGCCCAGGGGAGTATTCGAATACTTCCCGAGAAGTAATCAAATATTTTTCCAAGTATTCAGATACTTCCTTGACAGTAGCTAAAAATTCATTTCTTCCAGGAAGTAATCGAATACTTATTCTATTACTCCCTGGACAGAGGCCATATCATCCCTGTTGTGTTGCACAATGGGGTTTTTAACCCCCTTACAACTTCCACACAATTCACCTAACGGACTTTCATTTATATATATACCTGACCTAAGCCATTTAAAGTCTTTAATTACTAATTCCATGAAACATAGTTCACGTGACACAATATCAATTGGCTCAAGCAATGCAATAATTCAAAAAGACATAAACTTATACATATCTTCCAACAAGAGCAAACAAACTTAATGGGTATATAGTAGCATAGACAACCCCTATGCTCACATCAAATATAGCATAAATAAATACTGTCAATATTAAGCATAACTTAGCTACAAAATATTTCATAAACATAATGCATGCATATCATGCTAACAACTCGACTCCAGGCTTTTGCCTCGAGATGCACAACATCAACAATCTTAGTACTTGAAACATGTGCCCTAGAAGGGGTGAGATTTCTAACAGAAATCTCAATAAGACAAGGGGTTTTCAAGGACTCTTCTTCCCCAAGCTCATTTACAAGTATATAATAAGTTCAGAACACTAAATACAATGCATCTTCATGTTAAAGCAATATAATCGAGACAATATATCTAAATTCTCATAAAATCATATACCACAGTTCATATCTCATATGATGTATGCAAGTGCGGTTCAACTAGTCAGGGAACAAGATAGGGTTTATGCATGTCTGCTACCTACCAACATGAGGGATATTGCCTATTGCCTAGCACACCAGGGTTGCTGCCTGATCGTACAAGTACTAACATCACATCCATACATTACATCAACATGTATATTACATACCAGGGTTGCTGCTTGATCGTGTAAGTACCCAACATCACATTCATACATTACATCAACAAGTATATCCACATATTTCAGGCATATATCTTTTTCATAAAAGCATACCATGCATATAAACTACCCTCTCATGGAGGTCGGTGGAACAAGCAACAGATCAATCCGATGACCAGAAGTTTTCCTGTCACAACCAAGTCCTCTAATAATAACTCGGTGTCCGAGAGGTCACCATCGCGATATCGAACAATATCATAACCTATTTTAACAAGGTGCATCTCATCAATAAATATGTACAAACACATAATGTCTAGATGGACTTTATTTCTTTTTCATTTCTTACGCTTAATGTTTATTTCAAAGCCACAAGTGTGGGATACTCGAATTATGACTTAATCCAAATTTTATCAATGTCCACAGTGACCTCCTTAAGGTTCTAAATCATTAATAAGAGTTCACGAGTCCTTTTATTGAAGAACAATTCAAAGGAATGGGTTTCATTGCCCGGTTTAACATTAAACTACCTTTACCATTTTTTAAAATCAGTGTTGCATCTCTTTACCAAAGGCTCTAAGATTTTACTATGTTAAACTAGACATCACAAGCTTTCCAACGACATATTTTATGTTTCAATTGGAGTTGTATAACTCCAATTATGATTTCGCAAAGTGATTGCTGCGACTGAATTTCCAGCAACCAAGACGCGACTTGAAACATAGACTGCGATCAATACACTTATCCAATGGATCTGATAATTTACATAGTTGTAGCCCTATGTGTTAGCTTCACACAAGTCCAAGCCTTACTCAATTCGAAGCTCTATAGCTCGAGATATCGCGATTTTACTAAACTAGGTCGCTGTTGTCTCGCGAAGTAACCGATTACTACATTTTTCTAGTATCCAAATACTTCTTCGACAGAATGCAGAAAACTGAGATTTTAAGGTATAATTAACCTCCAATGATCCCCCAAACTTGTTTAGTCATTTAATTAACATACCAACGCGTTCTAAACACAAAAATAACTTTCAGACTCAACCTTTAACCTAAATCATACTTTTTATCATGAACAAAGGGAAGGTTGAGCTTTTTCATATTTGAAGCTCCACACAAGAAGAACAAGATGATCTATGCCTTCAACAATGGAAAGATCCCACTTTTACTTCATATGGAAGAAACGAAAAATCACTCAAGATGATGTTTTTCTTTTTAAAACTCAAGACTTTAAGTTGTATCTATGGTATAGTGATGAAAGGTTAATTATTGATGGATGTTCATGCTTGGTTCTTGAAAGAATGAAGAAACCCTAGAGAGGAGAGGGATTTTCTGCCATGAGGGGTGTTGGTAGCTGACTTAGGTTAGTAAAGAATGAGGAATAGTGTGTTTTTAGAAGAAAGTTAGGGTTTTTAGAGTAGTGTCACTTATTACACTTAGAACACCCGGTATTAGTTCTATTACTTTCATTCATTATTTTTCTACCAAAATTCATATTATTAACCTACCAATTTTTCTAGGAATTGTCATACTTTTACATTAATTTTTCGAAATACTTCACCAGTATACATTTATACCACGAAACAAAATCGATATCTGCACTTTTCATCAGAAAAGATACTTAAGAATTATTCAACCTTCTAGATAATTATTTTACCATAATTATGTATAATCTTTATTAACTCCATGTTCTAGCATCGATAATGTATTTAATTAATTATTTAGCGGTGCGGGTTCTTACAAAATATAACGTCACGGGAAATTAGAACCTCATTTATCTCCAAGTCTAGGAGTTTCTGGCCTTTCTTATTAGAAGGATATCCAAGAAGAAGACAATGTCGAGAACATAGGGCAAACTTGTCTGAGGATTTAGGCAAAACTACAAAGTAACAAAGGCAGCCTATACCCACAAATGATCATATATTGAAGCCATGCCATGAAGAACCTCAAACGAACTTATACCACCAAGGAACTTTATTGGGGTTCGATTGAATAGATGAGTATAGGGCTGGCAAAATGGGCTGAGCCCGTCGGGCTGGCCCACCCCGCCCACCAAACAGGGCGGGCTGGGTTGAATTTTTCAATCCACCAGCCCGCCAAACCCGCCACGGGACGGGCTAGCCCGCCAAGTCCCTTTTTTTTTAGGTTACCCAATTGTTATGTAACTTTCTGCCCTAGATTACTCTGCATGCAAGTGGCTTTTTCGAATTGTTGTGAACTGCTCATACAACACTTTGTTACTTGTTTTGTTATTCTGTTTTACCTTGATATGATTTTATTTTTTATTATTATTTCTGGATTGAAAGATGCATATTTATATGTAGATTATTAAACACTGATCTTCTTGGTTTCATAAGCACATTATGATTTTATGCAGATTCTTATATGATTTTATACAAAAAAAATTATGTGTTTTTATGCAGAATTTTATTTTTTGTATTTTATTTTTATATTTTTTTATTTTAGGCGGGTTGGCCCGACCCGTAGCCTGCCAACCCACTCATAAAACAGGCCGGATTACTCAATTCAACCCATTTTGTCAAAACGGGCCGGGGCGGGTCAGCCTATTTTGGGCGGACCAGTGGTGGGCCGGGGCGGGTCGGGCTAGCCCGTATTGCCAGCCCTAGATGAGTAGCATTCAAGATATAATCACTCCAGAATTGAATAGGAAAATAACCGTGAAATTGTAAAGCTCGCGCCACATTGAGGATGTAACTAGCGGTGTAAATGGGTTAGGCCGGCCTGTAGGACCTACGGCCTAGCCTATATTAGGTCAGGCTTGGCCTATCACAAATAGTAAAATAGAACACGCCTAGGCTTTTAAAAAACCTATTTATAAAACAGGCCATAGGTTTTTTGTACATATCGGACCTATAAACCTACATGCCGATCTATATCATATTATTTATTTTAAATCACATAAATAAAATTATTATTTAAATAATGTTAAATAATAAAATAATATTATTTTAGTTATTATTATTATTATTATTCTTTTAATTGTTGAATGTTTAACTTAAACAAACTAATAGACCTTAGGCCAAGGCTTTTATTTTCTAAATATAAGTCAGGTCAAACTTATAATTTGGGATCTACACAGGCTAGCAGGCCAGGCTAGACCTAACGTTTTTATATAGGCCTAGCCTATTTAAGTCAAAGTCTAGCTTAACCCAGCCTATTTACACCCCTAAATGTAACAATGTTTCCATTCAACCTGTCCATTTTGTTGGGATGTATATGTGCATGACTGCTTATGAAACACATCATGATTAGCCAACAAACGTTGCATTTGAGAAGATAGAAATTCACTGTCATTATCAATTTGAATGCATTTAACTGATGTTTTATATTGAGCAGTCAACATGTTTAGAAAATTACGAATATAAGAGCATGTTTCACCTTTGTCGTTCATAAGAAAGACCCATACATTGTCAACTATAATCATCCAAAATAATCAAAAAAAATATCTTGCACCACTAAAAGAAACAATTCGAAATAGTCAAAAAATGCATAGATCGAAAGGCTCATGATACCATATCAGAAACTGTTTTGAATATAACAGCTTGATTTCATTAATGATGTGATAGCCTTTAAATAGAGCCATAATACAAAATGATACAGATAATAACAAACTAGAGAATTGATCTACTGGAACAACTTAACAAACTACAAGCTAAGCATGCAAGTTCAAATAGATAACAAAGACTATTGGAACAGTTAACAAACTAAATATTTAAATTTGAAATACAACTGTACAAGATTGATCTTATCCTATGTTACTTTTATCATCCTCAATTCGAGTTTTCAACTCTTATTATTTTACTTGAATTCATTATCAACAAAATTCCATTAATCTTGACATGCTAGCATATTTAATTTAACATGAATCTTCTAGAAAAACAACCCTTATTCATTCTGCATGGGCATACTTCAAATTCTTGCCTTGTTGCCTAAGTATTGAGACCCTATCACGCACGCACCCACTAGGTAACTTCATACCCAACGAATAGCATACTAAATACATAAAATATAATAATAGTGTTCAAATGTGAAGGATATCATTAAAGGGCACCACAAAGCTTATTCAACTCCGTGGATCTCTTCCTCAATAATTCAATCTAGTCAGGAGAAAAGAGCAATTGATTAGGACTCTAATACCTACTATAAAATTTGGACGGGACCAAGTCATAAGATTTCATTAAGCACAGGCGCATATAGTGCCATTGAAATACCAAATACCAATACCCCAATAAATGATCAACGGCATGCAAACTATAACCATAAATTATTTTTAAGCGCAAGCTCAATAAATGATCAAACAAAACGGGTTTGCTAATAAACCATTGGGTAGTGGCCCTTTTCTCTTTTTTTTTTTTCTCACTTTTCCCCTTCAATTCCATCTCCATTTTTTCATCTTCTACGGACAACCCTTATAATGAACCACAATAATAATAATAATAATAATAATAATAATAACAATAAAACCCAAGGTGATCCACTGAACTAGTCTATCCTTCCATAATCTTTTCTTGCGCGGGATGCTGGCGGTATGCTTGAGACAGGAGGATTCATTCTTCGCCCTACAATACAAAACAGCCAAGTTAGATTAGACTCATCATGATTTTTATTTTATTTTTTTATAACAGTACCTGATTACTGTCACTTTTTATTCATTGTTGACTTTCACAATAAATATTTGAAGTTCACCAAGTGAAACCAATAACTAAAAAAAGTTTGACAACTAATTTTGGGGTCCATGGAAAAAAACTAGGGACACTGGGGGAATGGATATTCTCATATGTTATTTAACATATGGAAGGATCTTAATCATTCATGGACAAATCAAATCAATTTAGGATAGAGAGAAAATATTTTAGGATATAGAGTAAAAAAATACAATAACCGTTAGTTTATGTATGAATGATTAAGATCCTTGCACATGCTCGGGTATTAGAGTGATCCCTAATGCTTGGACTAATTTTGTTTAAAGGTGATAAAATAAAATAAAATAAAAAAACATGAAAACAATGAGAATGGAAGGAACCAAGTGGCAAGTATTATATACCCCATGGCATACTGTTGGTGAATAAGTTATTCCTGGGAGAACGGGGGCCCACACTGCTGAAACCAGAAGGAGGAGCCTGAACCTTAATTTGATTCCAATCACCACCTGCTTGGGGGGGTCTACCATGTGTGAATCTTTGAACAGATTGGTGTCCGAAACGGCTTGGAGAATTTTGTAAAACATGAGGCATGAGATGAAAAGGCATTGACATAGAGGGTATATATGCTGCTTGAAGATCATGTGCTGGAGGGCTAACCATCTCTACATTAGAAAATGATTGACCTGGTCCATTTACTCTGAAACACAGCAAAAGAGATCAAAGATAGTAAATAAGGATTTTTATTTTCCCTTTAAGTTAATAAAATAAAATGTTTATAAATTGCAACAGTATTAACGTTGTCATGATTCTATAACCATAACAGTTTAACGACATAGGAAAGACACATTCGTAAGGAATCCAATTCATCTGCCAATCTTAACTTGATGAGGCAAATCATCAGAGCATTAAACAAATCAACCCAGGCTGCAGCCAAGGAAAGTACAAATCTGTATATGGGAGGGAAACCACTAGGACCAAGGATAAAATAAAGCAAAATGAGAAAAGAAAAATTCAATAGCAGACAATTCACCTCTGCATGATTATTGGAGAGCTTGAGTTGGGGATCTGGTTGAACCTTCCAAATCCAGCCCATGGTTCGGTGGAACCAAGATTCATACTTCTGCCAAACTCAGTTGTCAAGCAGCTTTCATCTGAACCATCCTCTTGCAGAAGAAGTTCATCACTGGAATGAAATTAAAATCATTGATAAGAAAATTAATATCAATAAGTTAATTAACTTCAGGAAAATCAATGATGCTAGAAGATTCAATCCCATAATTGAGTCTACCACATGACTATCATTCAATCCCATAGTTAACTTTCTCCCCCACAGAGCTATGCCATTTAAAAGATCAACAATACATGAGCCAAAAAAACAATTACAAACTATATATAACCACCACAAAGAATGCCAAGAAACAGCCAACACATGCCAAACCCGATGAATGAAAGAATAGTGCCCTCTCAGAAAGAATTCTGACCCCTCTGGTATCCCACAATCCAAATGATTTTTCCTACCCTTTCCCCAACTCCAGTTCCCTCTCTATTCTCTCAACTCCCACTAACCGTCTGTTCGTTTTCCATAACCCTCTTGGTGAAATGCTCCTTGCCGCCCCACCTTATTGTCCCCAGTCCCATTAACTGCCTGTTCATTTACCATAAATACGTTAGGTAAATTACCCTTGCTTCCCCTATCACTCCTGTTTATACACACATTTAATTGGGGTTATTCACAAGAAAACCTTTCTAACATTTAGCTAAAAAGATGATTGCAAGAAGAGTCAATAATTGTGTGCTATATTCTACCGCCACAATCAGAATTGATGTCTAAATGTCTTGTATGCTGTAAAAAAATAAAATATTCAATAAGACAGCATCAGACTCATTTTTATAAAAATTAATGTATAAAACATACAAAATCAGACATCCAATATATCAATTTTTAAAGTTAAAAAAAAATAAAAAAAAATCATAAAGATAAGCGGTTTGGGAGCCAATTGTGTACCTATAATTAGGATCCCAATCTCCAGGATCAGGCAATGAAAAGACTGTGTCTGCATTGTCATGAACTGCTTCTGTCGATTGCAAGTTTATATTAGAACTAGGCATATTTGAGGATGTCATGTTCTGATTAGAAGAAATCCCTCCACTTCCTCGCTGCTTCCAGTTTCCTGGGTTAATATTTGACTGTAGGTATGATGGTGAACTGCCAAGAGCTTGTGATGTTCCCTCAGCATGGCTTGAACTGTCAGGACATTGACCTTGCCAGTGTGAAGAAAATGTTTCATGAGTTTGAGGACTTCCAGAATGTCCCCAATTTTTCCTTCTATTAAAATGGCTAGCTGCAGCTGTCTTCCCTAAAGGTGATCCATGAGAGGTTCCTCTTGCAGGAGATGTAGGTCCATAGTGTCCTGGAGAACCAACTGGAACCTGACTATAGGAACTTGGTGGAGTAAATTGAGATGGGCTGGCACCAAGGGGCAGGGAGGTAAAATTTCCAGCTGACGGACTTATACCCAACCCATTCCCAGGTTGGTACCTAACTCTCCTCCGAGCATCAGGACTATTTCCAAGAACTGACATACTTCCCTGATTGTGCATGTTCATACCAGATGGACCAATAGGTGAATAGTAAGCAAACATGTTACTACTCTCTCCATAACTTCCATAGCTGCTTCCAAGCCCAACACTATCATTATAGCTCCCATGGCTTCCTATACTGCCATAACTATTAGCAGATGGATATTGCACCATCTGAAAATGTGAACTGCTGTAGAGGGAAGCTCTGCTTTTGCCTGGAACCTGTAGGAACTAAATATAATCAACTAGTAGGAAGAAATGAAGAATTGGATATCATTATTTAAGAATTAAAAATCATATACATATATTCCAAATTATTTGGTAGCCCGTTTACAGAATTTACAGAGGAACATCCATTTTAAATTGTAAAGGTAGGATGGTTAAGTATCAATTCTATAAAAAGGCATTCAGCAAGATGAGTTGGGTATTAGAATTAGAGATTATTAAAGAGATACTTTTATGTGTTGAATAGTTCACTCTCATGATTCAGAAAAATATATGTGCTATGAATGATAATAGTTGGTGGGTTTGAAATATAATACTTGAATAATTTCAGTAGGAAGTGAACTTCTGTTTGTCCTCTATTTTATAATCGCATCTCAGATAGAGAAATTTCGGCAAAGCATAGACCCTATAGTAATCAAGAATCCATCCCAAGGTCAAGTCATTCATTTGAAAACAAGATTAGTACTCCTAACAATGTTGTCCCGTAATATATGTGATGTACATTTCCAGTTAATAACCTGCACTTTTATTTCTACATTGCCCATTAGCTACCAGAAAGTAAGTTTTGGGGAGTATTTTGGTGATTCTTGAGTATGACCTCAAAACAGGTAGAGCTTTGATTTGATAATTTCAACATTTTTCAATCAAGTTTCTTATGGGAATGCCAGTGTGCTCTGTGTTTATCCCTGTGTGTCTTTTGATGGTGATATATGTTTCGTACATTAAAGGGAAAACCCTTGCCAAGGCAGAAAGTTGGCATACGACCAATCATTTTCCTCTCAGCACCTGCCAGCAGTCCATGCCTTTTTGAGAATTGAACTCAGTGACCTTTAGCTCTAATACCACATGCAAGATTGAACGCTTATCACTAGGTCTTGCCAAGCCAGATTATGGCCTACAACCAACATCTAGCTACAAGCTTTCCCACTGTTTGCGTTCATTAGATTATGGTCACAACTCTCTACTCATATTAATGGTGTGTATCGCTAAGCTTATCTATTAAGCTACTCCTGCTCTATTTTATTAACTTAGTACTCACAGGTTAGAGCATAAAATTTGTATATCATGACAACAGAAATCTCTAGGCCATCAGAACGTTGGTTTACTAAAGCTTTTTACTCCATAGGGTTTCTTTTCCCGTACCTTTTCAATCCCACAGGGTTTTTTATATTGTTTTTTCCCGTACCTTTTCAATCCGATTTGAGGTTAGGCTTTTTACCCATCTTATGCACAAAGGTTATTTTCTCTTTGAAATCTTTTTAACACATTTTCTTGTCCTTTGCAAGTAAAAAGTTATCATAAATGCACTTAACTTCCCTGTAATTGAAATAAAGGCAGAAATATTTACAGTAGTAACGGGCTCACATTAGGTGATAAACCAGCAGCAAACCAGTGCCCTCCACCTGGATGATTATCCACCTTCATATTTTGAACTACCGGCTAAAAAGTCACAGATAGATTAGATGAATATCAGATCATAAAGGATTGGAATTCATCTATCGATCAAGTAACTTACTGCAATGACAGAACAGCAACATCCAAATGAAGTAGACTAATTAAATGATGGGAACACAGCTCTAACTAACACGAATAGAACCAAGCTAAATGAATGAACTTAAGCAGGCAACATTAGTCAGTCACTATTGATAAGAAAATAGGTCTTGAGAGAGAAAACAAAAGCATATGCTAAAAAGAGTACGTCTAAACTACACAACCGACTTGATATCTATACAACAAACATAATAAAAACAAAACATACAAGTTTCCTAATTGCAATATTAACATGATACATTGAACTTCATTAAAACTATAGGGATTTAGGTATGGAAGGAAGAAAACAGAGAATAAACACTGAATAATATGATATTGGTATTGATTTGATGTGTTATGATGTGATATAAACTACAAAGCACTATCTATTTATACAACTACTATCATCATTAATTAGGAAACAAATCATTGAATATAAAGAAATAGGAAAACTATTCCTTAAAGATTATCCAAGACCAAGAGACTCTAAATTATTTGACGATACAATCAAGATATTTTTTGATTTTTTAATATATTCCAACACTTCTCAGCTAAAGTTTACTAAGCTTTAAACTTCTTACAAATGACTGCTTTAAAAAAAAGAAAAATAACCAAACAATATAATTTGGGACAGAGCCGGACGGGGGCCCGAGTACATTTGGGACGAAGACTAGGGCCAAACTACGTATCTAGGACAAAGACCAATGAGGAAAGACTGGATCTGGAACAAATACTAGGTCAAATTGCATATCTGGGACAGATATTGATAGGGCTAACTGCATTCGGTTAAAAGATCGGGGCAAGATTGCATGTCGAGGACATAGACCAGCGGGGCCAAAATGCATCTGGGACAGGTCGGCAGGGCGATCATATTGCATATATGGGAAAAAGACCAGTGGGGCAAAGACCGATAGTGCCAGAATGCATATTCCAAATTTCTCCCCCTCAATGCAATGTTGGCATTGGAAAACAGACAACGAAAGCAACACTATGGATGGGAGTTTTCATTGGAAAAGAAACAGTGGTAGCAATGTTGAGCATAGAAGATGGCACCAATAGAAACAACCACAAAGAGAGCAAAACTATCGCAAACAACAATGACTACCAAACCGACAAGATGGAGGGTAGAGAATGCCAAGGGATGGAAAATCCCGATATAGGGGCCTCGATCACTACTGTGCAGCAAACAACTAAAATAAGTAAATAATTAAAAATAAATACACGTCCCAAAGCTGAGGCCATGCTTGATTTGCAACATTCCCAACCTACTGAAAATGAGTTGTCCTCAAATCCTCAAGTTGTGCCGTAGGATCAGCCATCACATTTGCCTGCATGCTCATATGCTCAGAAGTTGCAATAATTCTGGAAAATTCCCATGGAGTGGTTTCCCATGCCATTGAAATTTTTTGCCCCAGCAAGTACCTTTTTTTTTTTCTACAACTTCTTTTTTCGTTTTTCTTTATTAAGTTCAAGAACAAGAATTTTAAATTGTGAAAAGAAAATTAGTGTTAATTTTCTTTTTAAAGAAAAAAAGATATACAAAACATGTTGGAACCTTGCTCCGAATACCAAATGATTTGAACCCTGCATGTGAGCCGCATGAAACTCTACCTAATTGGATCTTCCAAGACAGGTTCAGGATAGCTAAAGTGAGAAACATTTCAAACCTGGCCTTTTGACGAGACAAAAACAATTGCCGATTGACACAACGGCCCTTGCTCGAAGAAGGAACAAGAATTGTTGCCCTAACCCCGCATACAACTGGATCTCGATGAAACAAAAACTATCGTTGATTGTCACAATGATCCTTGCTCACATAAGGAACAAAAACCGATGCCCAAAGATATGTCGCCACAACCAAACTCGCAATTTGATTGATAAGATGTCAATTTATGGGCAGCTAGCCAATGTAAACCTAGTGCAATTGAAAACACGGAGGACAAACCTCTCTGAACTTTGGGAATAACCAATTTCTTCCCCTTTTCTCGCTGATGTATGCCTTTTAATAGGCAAACTAGGAATCAATTCAAATGAACTTCCCTTAAAGAGAAAAGGAAAGTTTTTAATGATAGCTGATCACAATCTAATTAGTATTAAATACTCTTAAAAGGAAAAAATAATAATTCCTAAATACGTAACACACCAATGAAGCTCAAAACACACCTTTAAACACACCTAAAATAAGTAAATGTAAAACTAAATTAAACCTACTAATTAAAAGAAAGATTTACAAAAGGAAACTTGACAATCAATGAAGCTCAAAACGCATCCCGAATCTAAGCCCATGGCATCAACCAATTTCCTCGAGACAAAGTGAATAGAAAGGGTCACCAGGTAGAAAATGCCACAGATGACAGTGGGGGAACAATGGTGGCAACAACCAAAAAGGGATCAGTTGACTGGCCAGAATTATGACATGTCAATGGAGACCGGAAACTGGAGTTGAAACATGATTTTCAGGAAAAATAAATAAATCACCGGTGGACCAAGAGTATGCACATATTATGGTTACCCCTTGTCTAGCTCTAGTTACCATGTTAAGATAATGAAATCTGTGTGTCTAAATTATACAATGGACAGACTATTATGTACACTAAATGTAATAATTACAAGAATTTCAAATATCCTAATTATTGTAATTAAAAGATATTATTAGCTGATTTACAAAATGTACATACTTTCCAACAAGAATAATTCAAAGGATTGTTGGTACTGACTAAATAAAAGGGCTGAAAGGGCCGACCCAGTTCAAATACCCACTTCGTGAGTGTCTGGGGAAGGGAATACTCTAGGCAGTCTTTCCCTTGCTTTTTGCAGAGAGACTAATTCGAACCCGCGACCTGACACACCACGGCAAGCAAGCTTACCGCTGAGCCAAGCCGGCCCTTCTGGTACTGACTAAATAGTTTAAACTAAACATAAAAAAAGTAGATGCTTTAGAATTGAGATTTACTTACCATGTGAGGGGTCTCTGGAGGAGGCTTGTAAGGGTGTGTAAAAGGTTCCCCGGTTATAAAAGGGTGTTTTGAAGCCTGCAGGAAAACAAACTAACAGTCTAAGTGCTCTTAAACTTTGCATTAACACAAGCCGAAATGTAGATTGAAATGATGGCACAATGCAGACAATAAGACAATCAATTACCTGGAAGGGTGACCAGCGCTTTGCAGGATCCAATTCCACCAGACCTCTCAAAAAATCAATAAGAGCCAATCGTATTTGACTTTCTATTATAAGTCAGTTTATACAGCATTCATTAGTGCAATGAACTTGAATAAGAGATACTATACATGCACACGCATAAAAAATAAAATAGCAAAATCATGTTGATAGAAATTTCAAGCCTTCTTGGCTTTTAAGTTTTGTCAAACAATATGAAAGCTAACCTTTGACAATATCTTCCTTTGGTAGATTTTTCCTGAACGGATAGTTTGTAACGATTGCTTCAAGGTTCATATGATTAAAATACTCCTTTCCAATTGATGGTTTCTTCAAATCTCTCTGAACAGGAACCAGAAATGTTATAATAAACAAGTAACATATTAAAAAGAATCCAAAAGAAGAAACGATTTGAAGAGATGCCACAATGTTCATTTTGGAGAAAGATCCTTCAGCAAAAACAGTAACACTTACAGCTTCATATTCTTCCTCCGTCAATGCCTGATAAACACTTCTTCCTTTTCTGGAACTCTCACTGTTCTCTATATTTTGGAGACTCCCGATACATTTAAAGAATTTACTTGTGTTTTTGGCATCTCTCAGTAGATAATCAGGTGGTTGTCCTCTACAATATATTCACAACATCTATAACGTTATTCAAAACAGTAAGAAATATAAGATGCGATTCGTAGATGAGAACTAAAGTATTTTTTTTGCATGTTCAAAATCTAAAGTTGAGATCTGAGAAATTCTGATTTTTATTTACTTAAATATTCACATACAAGTGTTTACAATACATAGACTAGTGTGGATAATTGATTTCCAAATAAAGAGATGATTCTAGGAAAACAAATAAGAAATCATACCTATAACCCATTACATACCTTCCCTATAATTATCCTATCACAATCAGTCTAATGAAAGGGAAAAACGAATCTATAATAATTACATACTTTTTGATTCTATATTTATAACACTCACCCTCAAGCTAGTAATGAATATTTATCATTATTCATTACTAGCTTGCTGACGAGGTCTTGATATCTCTTGGTGGGAAGTCTCTTAGTCAACGCATCAACTAATCGAAGTCCTAAACGGATATATGGAGTAGTTATCAAATTGCTATCCAATTTCTCCTTGATAAAGTAACAATCAATCTCAATGTATTTTATTCAGTCATGCTGAACTTGATATTATGTTATACAAATGCCAGATTTATTATCCCAGCCTTCATATTTCACTTTGAGATCGTCTAGTATAAGTTTCAGCCATAGTGGTTCACAAAACCCTTGGGGCATAACTCTAAATTCAGCCTCTATGCTTGACTTAGCTACCGCATTTTGTTTCTTACTTCATGTTACTAAATTCCCACAACGGAACACATGACAAGTCCAGACTGCATTTTGGACTAAGACTGATAGGGCTAGACTACGCACATAAGACAAACACCAGCACGGCCATACCGCATCTAGGACAAAGATTGGGGTTAGACTGCAAATCTAGGACGAACACTGACGGGGCCAGATAGCATCTGGCACAAAGACCAGCAATGATAAGCTGCATATCTGGGACAAAGATCGGTAGGACTAGACAACGTATTCAGAACAAAGACTAGAACATACTCCCAATCTGAGACAAAGTCAAAGATAGAGCCAGATTGCATCTTCTAAATTTCTCCCCCTCAATGCTATATTGGCATAGGAAAAGAGGACCAGCACATCGATAAATCTTGAGAGGACACTGACTATGTGCATCAATATATAAACAACCCTCATTTGCAATAATCAAGCTGCTTTGCATATTGCTTCTAATTTATTGTTTCATGAAAGGACTAAGCTGTCAAAATAGATTGTCATTTCATAAGAGAAAAGGTCCTCTCACCATAGATATACACTCATTTCTTTAACTCGAATTGTCAACTCGTGGATGCATTCACTAAGGTTGTGCATGGCAACCATTCTGTTCCCTGGCACTGTTTCTGAAAAGAAACAATTCTTTTCTATTTCTGTGCCTTGGAACAATTTCTGAGAAAAAAAATGTTTGATAACATGTTTTATTTTTATTCCAAGAATGAGAATTGTGTTTGATAACACAACAAATAATAGAATAAAAAATTATTCCTATTAAGCATAATTTTTTTTTCGGATCATCACTTTCCTTTTCATATGGTGTGATGGTGGTGGTGGTGGTAGCGGCGGCAGTGGTGGTGGTTGTAGTAGTGGCGTTGTGGTGGTGGTGGCGGTAGCGGTGGCGTCATGGTGGTGGTGAGGGTGATGGCATGGTGGTGGTAGCGGTGGCAATAGTGGTGGTGGTGCTGATGCCATGGTAGCGGTGACGGTCCTCTGTCTACTGTGGCTTTAAGATATCGGAGAATTCTATCCATTGCATGCAGGTGTTTTTTCCCTCGAGCCGTGTATGAAATGGGTGACAATGCTAACCACATAATAAGCTAGATATTGCCTTTTGTCAATTAGACGGCTCTCCTTTTCGTTTCCCAGTTTGTGATTCTACTTAATCGGAGTACTGGAAGGTAAGTTTTCCTATTTCTTTAAGGAGATCAATAACATACTTTCTTTAACCTATATCCCAAGAAAGTATCTCAATTTCCTAAGATCTTTAATATCAAATTCAACAATTAGTCTTTTTAGCAGAGCGCATTTCTCAACTATGTCATCCCCTATTATAATAATATCATCAATATAAACTAAGAGAATAGTGACCTGACCTTCTTGGGAATTTTTAAAGAAAAATGTTTGATCTCCTTAACTCTGCTTATATCCTAATGATGCCATAACCTTGTTAAATTTTCCAAATTAAGCACATGAGGATTGTTGCAACCCATATAAAGCCTTCATTAACCTACAAATTTTATTATCTCCATTTGGGATATCCATGTAAACTTCATCTTCTAACTCTATTGAGGAAAACAATCTTCATATCAAATTGGTTTAAGTCCAAATCAAACTGAGCAGCAAGGGATAATAGGACTCTCATGGAGTTCATTTTGGTCACTAAAGCAAACGTTTCTTTGTAAGCAATGCCAAAAGTCCGTGTGTAACCCTTGGCTATTAATCGAGCCTTATATCTAACTAAGAGTATCATTTGAATTATACTACAGAGAATAAACCCATTTGCACCTCACTGCCTTTTTTGCATTTGACCTGTCAACAACTTCCCATTTTTATTTTTCTACAAAGCATTCTTCTCGTCATGTATTGCTTGAAAATTATCATCTTTAAATGCTTCGTGCACTGATGTTGAGATTAAAATAGAATCGAGTGCTGAAATACAACTTCTGTGCTGCATATAAAAGTTCTTAAAGGAAACAAAATGAGATATAGGCTATTATTGGGTACAAGATCTTTTCCCTTTCCTTAAAGCAATGGGTAAGTCATCAAAATTTATAATAGGTTCGGGAAAAAAGGAGAAGTGCATTTAGTACTTACTAGTGATACATACGATTGTAGTTAATGGTGGGGGCAATGTGGGTTGTTTCCTCTTTTGATACAGTAGTTCGAGTCTTCCAGCTTTCTGTAGATTACAAGGAATGTCACATGAAGTATATGATGAATTACTAGCCTCATCAACTAGGTCTTCTCATTATCATGCAGTGTAGCAATCGGGGCATTAGAGTTAGACTCAAAAGGGCTAGGTAATTGAAAGGGAGTCTCTAACCCGAAGAAAACGGATGAAGCTTCTGAATTATTCTCCCCCTGAAGGTGAGAAAGAGGGAAAAAGAATCCAAATTCATGAGAAGTTATATCCATGGAGACAAAGAACTTACGACTTGGAGGATGATAGCATTTGTATCTTTTGTTGTCAGGGGCATAATCAAGGAAGACACACTTATGGGCTCAAGGTTCCAATTTATTCCAATGTTGTTTATCAATATGGACGAAGGCAACACACCCAAAGGAGCGAGACTAAAGACACTGCATAATTGGAACAAAGGGAAAGAAAGAGATCACGAAATGAAGAGGACTTCTTCGGCCAAGAACCCGTGAAGGTCTGCCTAATAAGAGCTAGGTACAGATGTCTAAAACATAATGCCTTGGTGACTTCAAGTAAATAACAATTCTTTCTTTCAGGCTTTCAACAATCCCTTATCTTTAATGAATTGAGAAAGGCACTGGTTGACATACTTCGTACCATTATCTCATCTCAAGTGTTTAATACTCTTACCAAAATGTGTCTAAATCATATGTTAAAATTGGATGAACAAATGTGGTATCTCTGCCTTGTCTTGTATCAAGAATATCCATTCTATCCGAATACAATCATCAATAAAAGGAACAAATTGCAATCCACAATCCATGAGTTTTTGAAATCAATGCAAGCAGCAATAAGAGATTGAATGCACGTGTTCTTTGGTGTAACCTAGCCTTTTACAATAGGTGCACTAGCATCCCTTTTTGTTGGACTTAGAAGAAGAGGAAAAGGACCCTTCATGAGGGGGTTAGCCATAGCAAACCCATCAGTTGGCTTGGAGTCAGAAAAAGGACCTACAGTAATGAGTTTAGATGAAAGCATAATAATTTTATCTGGCAACTTGGCATGCATCGTGATTTCCCTATGAATATCTTCAACCCTAATAGTGTGATAAAATCCAGAAAGAGAAGGTCAATTTTTCTTACAAAGAATGTGAACCTGAATAGGGAATTCAGAGTTTGAGGCCACAAAGAAAATCAAATATTCAATTCCTTTCAACTGACATAACTAGGGTGGCAGCATCCTTGCAACCCTCCATTTTCAAATTCCAGTACTAATCTAGCTCGGTCGACAACCCATTCATAATGTTGTAATATCGTATTGGAGAGAGAGAACTCTGCTTGGTGGAGTCATATTTCTCAAGTCATAGTAGGTGGCAGCATCTTGCTTCATAGAGTAAGTTTGCCTAAGTTTTAATATGGAATGTTGATTTTCAAGAGTCATAGAATTTCATAGCCATTTCATAATAAGATAGCCTTTATCATCCCACTCAGCAAACAACGGATCTATTTTAGCACGGAAAGACCCTTCAAGATGAGCAACTTCATAACATCCTTTGACGATCATACAAACAAGTTTGAGACAATAATTATGATGCATAATGGGAAGATCATTTGGATTGAGAGAAATTGTGGGTTGTTACGGGCTGGGTAATTACACAAAGTCGTTAGTCTAAAAAACAACGCAAAGAGGAGTTGGTGATATTACCACAAAAGTTTCTCAAGGTTCCAAACAGCAATGAAAACGTCACATTGTGCAAAGGAGGCGTCGAAGAACCAAAAAGATCTGACTTTTATGGTGAGATCAAAGACCTAACACCTAAAAAGTGTCTGATCAAGAGGATGAAGACAAATACAGGATCGGGATGGTTGGACGATCACAAACACGGTGGACAAAGGTTGAAAAGTGGCGTCATGCGCCGGTGAGATGGCGGCACACGCATGCTGTGGAGGCGCGTGGGGCTCCTATGACTGTAGACTTTTTGGGAACTGCTGCCCCAAACGGTGCGATGTTGTCTATGGGTTACCAAAGACAAAAAGCCAATTGTGTGCTCATGGGTCTTCAGCCAAATCATAAAGCTACTTATATCAATAGATTAGGAAATTCTGAGCTGAGCAGTGCTCTTCTTTGTACAAAAGGTCCCTAGAAAAAAAAATTGGTGGCTGCTAGTGGTGGCTGATGGGACAAAAATTCGTTCCCATGTGCAGTGTTTTTACTGCGAAACAACCCGTCCTTCCGCCCCCTTTAGTACGTTTATGTTATAAATACTAGTATGTATGCAATAAATGTTGACTTGTGTGAAGGAACAATTGGCAACATGGAAAAGTGAGAAAAGAAAGAGAGAATAGCATGAATGACCTGTCGAGTGCTTTTACTTTTTGATTCCACTAACATTTGATTTTTGCTTTTCTACAGAGTACGGTAACGAAACACAACTAAAAGGACAGACACGCGCAGCAGAGCAGAAAACGCACACAACAAAGCAGAGAATGCTACTAGACGAGTCTGAGTGTCAAAAGATCGTCCTTGGAAAAGCAAAGCAGAGGAGACAACTCAACCCTAGTCTTATCCAACTTAAATCAACGCCCATCGTTTGATCAAAGAAAGGAGGAGACGTTCTCGATGCAATGGTGCAGGGAACGACTTGAAGTAATCACAAGAATACCATTGTCTTCCCAGCCTATAAATAAAAGATCAAACGAAGGCAACAATAGTTTTGGCAAGCAAGTTTTAACTACTAGAACAACATCGTAGTCTTTTCTCTTCTCCATCAAAGCTCCACACGAGCAAAGCAACCATTTTTCTTCATTTTTAACATTGTGTTATTGAGTCTTTGTTTCTCTGTATTTACTTTGAGTATGTAATTTCTCTTCTCCCTATTCATCTTCATCAGTGTATCCATTCCCTTTTCTTTTAAGTGTTGTTCCGCTTATCATGTCATTGCGTTGTTTCCTGTTATTACTCCTTGTTACTGCATATTTTAAATTTTTGTTTATTTTGTTTATTTCACACCACACACAACTATATTTTTCAATGATTTGTTGTTCCTCCTTGAATTAGGAAGGATTTGAGTATATAACGACGCGAGGAATTATTTTAAGTTGATCTGCACCTTTTGTTATAGTGGGAACACAACTGTGATATCTGAGAACGACTAGCCAGAACAATTCAATATTGTTAACCCATTCTTTTTAATTCTTTAATATGGCTTAAGATTCTTTTAGCAATACTTTTTCCTAGGAACGATAATCTGGGCATCAAAACTCTCATTTATTACTTGATGTGTGCACTTGCGCAAACGGGTCATCATCTTGTGAACGAATGAGTTTCCCTTGATTGAGTGCAAGAAAAACCCAACAATGGCGAGTTGACCGGAGATAGTCAAAAAAGGGTTCCGCAATCAAGGCAACGACTACATAAGCAAGAAAGGCTCCCAAGTCAAGAGCTCTAATGCCAACTTGAAAAAGAAAATTGAAATATTATTTCTTTCTAAAGAGTACATGTACCGAAGTGGTAAAATATATATAAAGAGACTAATGGACCTAAGAGCTCGTTTGGTGGACAGGACAGGATAAGGGTAGGATATATGGGGCTGATAAGGGTAGGATATGATATGAGGCTGATAAGCCAATATCATGTCTTGTGTTTGATGAGCACCTGATTAACAATCTGATAAGATTATGTAGAAGGAGAAGGGAGAAAGAAAAAATAAAATATAATGCAATAAATACAAATATATTGGGTAGCGTGGGAAAATATTGGGTAGTGTGAGGATATATTGCGCATCCAATATTGATATCCTATCCTATTGAATCCTAACCCAGCTCCCCATAGGATAAGAAATCATGTATTGGATAGGATAAAATAAGACCATAGGATAAACTAATTATATCCTATTGACCCACCAAACAAAAGATAAAAGTAGGATATGATAAGTTATCCTATCCTATCTTCCTTATCAGGTGCTCCAAACAGACCCTAAACGAATAAACCAAATCTTAAAAATAAGGAAACTTTAATCTAGCTAATAAAGGAAACAAATAATTACAGATATTTTCTATATTTACAACACTTAGTGCATACGATTTATATGTTCCAGCTTGAGGGGGAGTGTTGAGAAGCTTGAAGGGGAATGTTGAGAAATATAAGGTATGAAGTTCCACATTGTGTATTATTCTTTGTAATTCTCTTTTATTTAGTTAAATAATAGAGTCTCTACTGTATAATTAACACATGGATTTCAATACATGCCTCTCTGGTCCTAATATTTAAAACTGCTCATGGACGTTTTAGGGGTATTTCTTTGTTGAACATAATGAGAGATTGACATGCCTTGTTGCACGACTCAATCTCTTAGTTTCTAGGAGTTTTCTTTAGTAATCTTGTGAGGATATCTTATCCTTTAGATTTGCACTCTTATTTTCTTCCTTAATGAAATTTCTTTATATATATAATTCAAAGTAACCTCATTGCTACTCTGTAGCAGTTTTGGTTTTCAAATGTAGGACCATTCTGTTTCCGTTTGTAGGAAAAACTTTGTTAAATGAAAATGTATACATGAATTTAAGTTTCCTTTTACCACTTTTCTTTAGGCTAACATATAAAGTATAATTTGGATGAAGAAAGGAAAAAATAACTCCAAGGTGATGTCACATTATTGCTATATAAATTGGATTGCCACATAATTAAAATGTTTTCTGCTTCACAGATAGAGGCATACCCGAGAATTTCAATCATCCGCCTCAAAAGATCAAATTCTGAAGCACCAGGGAATAATGGTAATCCAAGAAATAATTCAGCAACTATGCACCCAAAGGACCACATATCAATAGCTGTTGTGTACCTTATAAGGGTTAAGGGCCAAAATAAAGCCGAGAGTACATGAAAATAATCTGAAAAATTAATTATTAAAGCAGGGAGAACATTCTTCTGAAAAATATACGTTAAGAAAGTCTGGTATGCCATCAATTTTAACAAGGGCATGCTGCTTGGTAAATCCAACATCTCTATGTTCTAAGATATATGTTTGACTCATTTCATTATTGTCATACCAAGAACGAGGATACTCTATACCATGTTAAAATGCGAGTATAACAAAACCCTCATAAGTTTTAACCAAGAATATAGCAATCTTTAACTTGGTTAAAACTTAAAAATTAGTAGTTGAGATTCAGCCAATCCCATGCAGCTTGCATTGCAGGAAGATGATCAGGCAAGAAAATGTAAAGAAATAAAATAACGCAATGAAAAGAAACCCCAAAAATATAAAAAGCTTAAAAAGAAAGATATCAGCTACTGATTGCATTGGTTAGGATACTGATATCCAAGGAGAACCTCAGGAGATCTGTAGTATCGACTCTACATTAAAAACAGAGAATAAGAGTAAGTACCAAACACTTAGAATTACAATAGTAAAAGCCTACTTTCACAGTAAATGTAAACCTGAATATAGGAGTAAACAGTGCGGTTTTCCATGCATGCGGATCCAAAGTCAATTATCTTGATTTCTGCTGGCTTCACAGTGCTACACATGAAACATACTTACATCAAATCTCAAGATGCAATAGCAGCAGCATACAGTTCGTTATGAACACCTTCATGTAAGAAACCAACCTCGTACACAAAAGAATGTTTTCTGGCTTCAGATCACAATGAATAATGCCAGCATCTTTTAATAGAGCCAGTCCACATAAAATCTTAAAACATAAATTTAAGAAAATAGATTACGATAAGATATCAAAACCAACAAAAGGACCAAGCAGAAATGTCATACAAGGAACTGATATACCTGCTTAGAGAACAGCTGAACAATACCAAGTGATAATCCCCTAAAATGATTCATCTTGATAAGCTCATACCTGTATAACTATATAATATCAACACTAAAATATGCAAGAGGGAGAAAATAACAAATCTAGGATAGCAACATCACAGAAAACATCTGATAATTTTATTTCAGTTGAACTTGAACACCATTCATGCTTTAAATGTATTCTCAATTATGGTAGCAGGACAAATGCTAAATGGAAAAAAAAAAAAAAAAGTACACAGCTTACAAGTTTGTGTCCAGCAGTTCAAAGCATATACACAAATGTCGTTGATATACAAAATAATCATATATACGAACAATGTGATGCTTATCCTCGGGATCATACTTCTTATTTAACTGCAACAAAAAAGAGTATACCTGGGTGACTTCTCGTGGTTGAACTTGCAATAAAATGAATAGGATCTCAAAAAAGAATAATAGCAATAATAATAATTGGTTACCGTTGTTAAAATAGTTACTTCAACCCGTGCCTGTTGATAGTAAGCAGGTTGATTTTTAATGATCTTGACAGCAACAAAACCGTTGGTATCTGAATCCCAGCATTTAGCCACTTGTCCAAATGTCCCATGGCCAAGGACATCTTTGACAATATATCTGCACCATATGAGAATTCAAATTTAAGAAAGACATACTGATGTTGCCAGATGGGCAAGGTGACACCTTTGCTATCTACTGAAAATCAACATGTATTGCTTTTAGTATTCATAAAGGAGTAGAGAATGATAATACAGAAAAAAGGAATGAAATATGTACGACAAACCTTCTATTTTTCTCTAAATGGATCAAGACGAAATTCACTGTCAGGATAAGATCTGAGTTTACATTATCATAGCCATCATTAAGCACTCCAATAGAGGGGCTGGTCAAAAATCTTTTGGGATTTAGATCTTCAGAATATTTAAACTGTGGATTGCATATTTGGTATGTTTCAACTATTTCCTTGGTCAATCTTGCCACCAACTGCAAAGTAGAAGCTGAGCTTCAGTTCAAAATTTTAGATACTCTAAGCTCCAAACAGTCAGAATTAAGAACACAACATAATAATGTATAAAATTGCTATCCTATATCAAAATGATGCTACAGTTATATGTTCATATAATAAGAAACAAAAAAAGGAACCCCAAAAGCTAATTGAGTGTATTTTTCACTCGAACACAACATAGTACTCTAAGCTCCACAGCATACTGAGTGTATTTTACACTAAAGCAAATTCAGAGAAATCTCAGTTTTTCAACCTTTTCAAGTTGACATGAGAATGGGCTTGCTCACATTTATGCTCAAAGTCTTGGGGTTTCTGCTCTCAGGTTCAACAGAACCCTAAAAGTCCCTCAAAGTCCTTGGTCGATAACATCACAAGTTGTAACAGAGAAGACCTATCAGCAAATGGCATCACCAATCAACTAAGAAACTACCAACTGGTCATCCATCTGTGTGTCGTCATCGAAAGCAGCATCATGTGTCCCTAGGCGCCTCACCATCTGTCGGTGTGTGTAAGCCACATGCTTCCTTCACGATGTCAGATCTCGCTACCATTGATCTTGTTATGCTCGTCAACGCTTCTTTGTTCTGTTTGAGTAGTTATAAGTCCTATCCCACTCTGTTTGGATAGTAGTCCTTCCTTGGTGTTTACACTCCTGTTCATGTTTTTCTGATTGCATTGTGAGTCTTATTTTCCCTTGTTATGCACGTTGTTCCCACTCTATTTGGTGCCCGTTGTTCACCTCTGAAGACTTGTGAATCCTCCAAGTCTCAAAAAGGCATCATATCCTTTGCATTCACAAGTTCTCCCGCTATAGCATTTGAGAAACTGAACAACAAACACTATTTATATTGTTATGCTGCTGTTGATATGTGGTTTATAGGAAAGGGGCTATCTGACCATTTAACCAAGAAAGTTGAAAAGATCGACACCAATGTGCAAGAAGAATGGTAGAAAGTCGCTTATCAGCAGTTGGTGCCTTTATGGAGGTCCATTGACCCAAAATTCCTACAAAATCCTGTTATGACCTAAGGTAAAAGGATGGAAAAAGGCTAGAAGTGCCTATGTCGATGATTTCCAGAGCCTATATGATTCAGTCCATAATCTAGCAACCCTCCAAATGACAGATCATGTGTTACCTTCCTATCTCAACAACCATAGACCACTATTTAACAAATCAAATTGATTCTGACAGGTGACGATCTTCAAAAGGTATTGGTTAAGCTAGATAACATGTATATGCTTTTTGTTCTCCAAGGTCTTCACAAGTACTTGAGTCTTTTCATAAGAAGTCTTGACAAATCCAAATATTCCTTCAACAGAAGATCTCATTGATCATTTGCTAAGATTTCCTTTGTCAGTGGGGTCTACTGGGATTGGTTCTCAAAGTGTAAGTTTGGGGGGAGTATTGATAGGAAGCAACCAAGAATTACTAGGGCTTACGTGAGAAAGGGAAGTAGAGGATCGGAACCTATAAAAGCTCACTAAGTTTGAAGCACATTTGGCGGGGGAAATTATTGTAGGTTGTTGTAACAGTTTCATGGGTAGTCTAATAAGAGAGATGACAGAGGAGAGAA
The DNA here is from genome assembly GCA_032173675.1 of Gastrolobium villosum. Taxonomy (NCBI): domain Eukaryota; kingdom Viridiplantae; phylum Streptophyta; class Magnoliopsida; order Fabales; family Fabaceae; genus Gastrolobium; species Gastrolobium villosum. The sequence continues at coordinate 62,583 of JAVKPL010011074.1, read as the reverse complement.
AGGGGCATGTTGAATGTTTTGGATTAAGTAGGGGGAGACAAGAGCCTCTTTAAAGCTCTGGAGTATTTGGGTCTGTTTAAATATGATTTTTTTTTTTTTTAAATTGTTTTGAATATAAATTTTGAAAACTGATTTTGAAAAAAGAAGAACAATAAACTTGTTTAAATATAGTCGGATTTAAAGTTATAAAGAAGTATTTATTTACAAAAAAAATCCATTAATGAACTAAAATAATTACAAGATTGCCATCATAAAGTAATTTAAAATTGAAAAGAAGTTAGATTTATTTATGAAAGTACCACCAATGAATCCTCACAATTACAAAATTGTCATCGCAAAAATAATAAAACCATAAAACAATTTTTGAGAATATCCCTAGGCTGTTCTACATTTTTAGATTTAAAAACTAAAAAACAGTTATTGTTCTGAGAATCATTTTTTCAAAACAATCCTTTCCAAATAAGTTTTTTTACATTTTTGTTCTAAAAACTAAAATACTGTTTTAAGAAATAGAAATCAAATAGGCCTTTAATTTCCTTGGTTTTCTTACGTTTTCCTTTTGACTATGTTGATACTTATTTATATCAGTGATATTAATACGATATATTTGTTTCTATTCTTCGTTCTTGCTTGAACTCTCTAATTCCTATCACACACCCAGCATTTACCAAAATGACCAAACAATTTATTGATTTTATTCCATAAAGAAACAGTAATAAAACAATGCGAGAACAGACAGGAACAGATTCTGAACAAGCACCATACCTAACACATATATTACGGGGGAAATCCCTTTTTGGGCTGACAAACCTGGAATATATCAGTAGCTTAATTCAACACAAGTTATAAATTGGAAATTGGAAAAAAGATTTGTGCGAAAACACCCTAAAAGGGTCAAGAGATCAAATCCTTTAATCCAAGATTGAAGACAAATGAACATAATCAACAAGACCCAAAAGATACTCCAATTCAGAAATTTCCCATCATTTATGAAAAAATTGATAGGAATTGGCTCCTAAAGCAGTGGCAAAGTTGCTCTTATATGACTGAAAGGTTACGGATTAGAATATAGGAAATAGTCTCTATGCGTAAATACAAGGGTGATGCTGCATGATAGGTGAGGTTATTTCTTATAAAAAATGTGAAAATTCCAAGAAAAAATGGAAAATTCAACTCTATAGAAATTGTGGATATGAGAGTTATGTAACGAAGTTGTGGGGCAAACAAACCTATGGACTTCTTTTCACACAAGTTAATTCCCTTAAGCTATGACATGACCATTAAAAAGCACAAGACCTGGATCTGTTACAAAAGAATAACATGATTTACCATCATTTAATTTATTAAACACTTGATAATCAGCAACTCATAAACGTGACAATTTACTCTCTGCCAGATAATGAAACATTGTGGTATAATTCCACCAGTGATTCTGTTATCTTATTAACCTTCCAATTTTTTTTCTACCTGAGCTGCTTCTTCTCTTTCATTTTATTGCCTGTTAATGTGGAAAAGAGGGGCGAAGACTGAAGAGGATGAGAACCAAAAACTACCAACAAAACAATAATAACTTTATCTCTAATATTAAGTCCACCAGACCTATAAAACTTTCAGAATATATCCATAGACTTCACTAGCCCCAACTTAATAGTATGTTAATCAAGGTTTCAACCAGACCAATAGTTTCAAAGTCACACATTCACCTCAAGCATCCCAGAATCCCAATATTCCATACTTTTTTAATTCAAAAGAACAGTTTTTCAGTCAAAAACTCTCACCCCCAACATTTTGATTACAAGCTTCTCTAAAACACAAAACAAGCTAATTCAAACAGTCACACACACTTAACTTATTCTTAGAAAACATCATGTGATATAATAATAACAATGATCAAAGAATCATCATCAATCAAAAATCATAAAATATATGCAAAATAAACTTACGGGTTTCCTGACAACCACACGCAATTTCTGGGACTTATCAGCAGTAGCTTCTTCACCCCGTGGCACCCACGGAGCAAATGCAAGCCGGCCAGGACGCCATCCCCAAGACGATGCGACGGCGGCGGTGGCGGTGGCGGCGGCAGCGGTGGCCAAGTCTCTGGACTGAGGCTGCTCCGCTTCATTACAAGTTCTGACCTCATCCATGACCCACACTCCAAAACTTGAAAGATATCTCCAACTCACAGATTCACTTTCCCCAATTTCACTTCCATTATTATTACACTTTCATTCTCATTTATCCATCTCACATAAATATAATATAAATCAACACAAAAACACAAAAAGAGTAAAAACCCTGTTTACCTATGAACTGCTCAAGTAAACCATCAATTTCTTTTATGCTACAATTTGGGTTTTGCAAGGAACCCACCAACGGATTTTAATCCCATCGTGAACAGAAACACAGGAATCATCATTTGATTAGAAGAAATCCGAGATCCATTGATGACCAGAGATTGATGACAACAAGTGGTGATTCTGTGGCACCAAAAATGAATTGAATCCAACGGAGAAACGCAGAAAGAGAGGGTTTTTTTTTGTGGGGGGGGGGGGGGGGGGATTATTAGGTGAGGTGAAAGAATGGGATCGAAAGTGATTTTTTTTATTCTTTTGTTATTAGGATTGGGACTCGATTTTTTACTATCGTTGTTTGCTTCGAAACAACGACACGGGACTGTGATGCAATGGTGTTGTTTTGTTGGTATCGGAGACAAGCACGACACGGGGCTGCGATGCACGGCATCAACTTTAATTCCTGAGTAAATACCTTTTTGTTATTCATCAAATTGTATCACATCCATTTGACTCCCAAACAAATAAAAACATGTGAAAATTTAACATGGATCCATTTTAGTCGTTTTAAGGAATTAATATGAATTTTTTTTGAATTTATGAGAGATTACGATTTCAACTAAATGGATCCATTTTGAATTTCTTATGGAATATAATAGGCCTTTTAATTTATTAGGAACTAAAGCGGGTATCGTGAAATTTATTGAGGACCGAAAAAAATATTTACTTTAATTCCTAAGTCGATTTTAGATTTTTTTAATTATTGGAGGCATATATATATATTAATGTCAAGGGATTGGATTCATTTCCTTTTTAAATATTATCAATGCAATTTTTTTTTTGGTGAAATATCAATGCAAATTTTAAGTTACTAGACAGTAGACAATACTTCAAACATAAATGTAATACTTTTTAATTTTGGAATGTGAATTTTCTAATTTGTTGATATTAATTTTATTTTTTTTAATAAAAGTTGAGGAAGCGTTTTTTTAACGAATAGACTTTTTTAATATTATTCTTAGGAATTTAAATCATTTTCAAACTGCTAACATTAAATTTCTTGCCAAATTGAAATAGCCGCTAATGTCTTCTTTTTACATCTTTTTGTTTTTCTTTCGTTACAATTTTGTAATACAATGAAAATATATAAAAAAACATTGACATAAAAGATTAAGGAGAAAATCTAATCATAAGGAATTACCCTCCTTGTTACAATCAAATCTTTACCATGGATTAAAGCCAAAAATCAAACAAAAACATTGATTTTTATAAAAAGAATTATAAATGATACACATGCCAATATATAACAACACATATAGAAACCTAAGTGCCATATTTCACTATGCTAACTAATTACATGAAAATTGTAAATCAAAACTAACATCCAAACACGCAATCTGGTTCTGATAACAATTGTAGGAGCAATTGCATCTGTAGAAGTATTTAGACCATTGTGGTTTGAGATGCAAACGTATCATCATCATTTTACTAATTTATCTTTTGGTGCGTAGATCTCATGCAGAATCTTCTCATGCAGTCTTCTCATGTATGATTTCTCTTCACAAACTTCTCACCTCAGCGCCGCAGCACGAACAACCTCATTGAAGCTGGACAGTGGCATATCTTTCAGACTATGTCTCAAGGGGAAATAGGAAGTGTGTGGCCACTATAACACCCTGTCGGCCGCCGTTGTGTTAACTTCCATTATGGTATTAAAAGCGCTACTTATTGAATTAAATACACCGAAGAATTATTAAAAGTATCACTATAGCTTACCATTAACTACATGACTTAACTTTTTCTTTTATAATTTATTTCTTATAATTGTCTTACTTTATTTATTATTTTAGATTCGATTCTATACAACCCAATAACCATACAGAATCTTTACTTGACTTACACATAACTACAACAATTATCAAGTGTCTACTAGAATATAATATCAAGTATTATTCACGAACAACATAACAACTGTAAATTGAACTAAACTAGGGATCAAAGTCCAACTGTATCCACAACACTTGATAGACAGCAATTCAATACATCTTAATTTATAAACATAAATACATCTTGACTTCCACTGTATAAATATATACATAAGCCTCTCCAAAGATGTTTACGCTAAAATAAATATACTAGTTGCTATCATACACAAACATCTATCAGTCTAACTGCTCCATGCAATGCTCTAATCTCCAAATGTTGATTCCTTGCCTGAGAATCCTTCTCCAACAGCTAATTGCACCTGAAATATGTTCTCCAAACGGGGTGAGATTCAACTATCTCAATAAGCTCGGGGTTTATAGAGAAGTCTTCACCCACGAGTTCACTTCCTATAGAACATATCAGACACAAACCATAGACTATATAACACGTCATATTTCTTAAACATATATTTATATGTTAAAATTTGGATTAAGGGGTAGGATTAGTGAAAATCTTAAAATTAGGGTCAGAATACATAAGAAGGGTAAAATGATAATTTATCAAACACGTAACCCTAGGAAAGGGAAATTTGAGTAGGAGATCTCAAAAGGGAAAAATAATACCGAAAACGGATTCAGAGCAAAAATTGGAGTTCCTAGGTAATTTTTGGGAATTTTGATGAATAGTGATTTTAGCGGTGTAAAATATTGCGATATAATTGTACCGATAAGTGCGAAAATATGATCAGAATTTCTAGGAAGTACAAATATGATGTGAATGAGAAAAATATGTTGATTATGAATTTGTGGGTTAAAATGGATGATTTAAGAAAGTTAAGTGCCATGTGGGACCCACTTAAGTGACTTAAGTGGATGAGTGAGCAATTAAGTGGAGAGAGGGTTCAAATCCATTTTGTCATTGTTTCCTTGCACCGAATCCAAAAGTGTAAAACACCAAAATTGTTCCAAATCATCTTGTGAGCATCTTTCCTTCCTTGAGTTAGCCACAAAATTAAGTGAAAAAGGAGATCATTTTCCTACTTTGGTGGCGATTTTGGTGGCCAAGAAGGGTGTAATATCCTAAAATAATAATAATAATAATAAACTATAAATTAGTAGTAATAATATATATATATATATATATATATGATGGGACTACATGAAAAACGGCTTATAGCCACAATGATTTAGCCACGCATATAAAAATCTTAAAAGAAAAAATCAAACTTATTAGCTGAAGAGGGATTGAGAGCATGCAGCATCTCAATCTCCACATCCCAAAGCCCAAAGCCCATTTATTTGTGATCCTTAAATATTCTATCCTCAAAAGTCACTTTCTCTCTCTTCGGGAACTACCACAGTACATTTCTATCTGCAAATGGAATCACCTCCATTAGCTTTCTCTGAAACTCGAATGCTTAACTCTCCATTAGCATTTGCACTTTTATATAACTCTGCATTGTTCAGGTAAGCGTGCACGCTCTCTGTCTATCTATTTGTTTGTCTTGATGTGCGTTGATTGATTGATTGATTGAATTGAGGTGTTTGAATCGGAGAGTTAGATTTGATGAAGCACTTGATTGTTGCATTTTTTTCTATTTTTTTTTTAAATTTTGGTAGTGATCTTGCTTTTTTTTTCTTTGATTTGAATGAATTTTGAATGAGATTGAGTAGTTTCTTACATAAAAGATTTGAGGGAAACCAAAATGAAAGCAAGATAATGAAAATTTCATTGGAACTAATTTGGTACATTTGTTGATTGAAATAGAGAAAAGAACTTGTTGGAGTTGCAATAGACACTTCGGTTCTGATTAACGTTTTCTTTGCTGGTAAACAAAGTGCCAGCAAAGGAAAAGTATTGTGCCCTACCTCGTTTACAGAGTCTCTGATTAACGTTTGTGAAGGATTTCATTTTCGCTGAAGCTGAAGAAGGTGAAGCTGAAGCGGAAGCTGATTTTGAATGGGGACTCCAGAATTTCCAGACCTAGGCAAGCATTGTGCCCTTGTTGATTGCAAACAGATTGATTTCTTGCCTTTCACATGTGATCGCTGTAATCAGGTTGTTAAGAATGAACAATCACAGAACGTTTATCAAAAGTAAACAAGAAACAATCCTGAATATTCAACTTCCATATATGGTTTCTAAACGTTCCTTGCAATTCTTATGAAGAAAATGCAAGATGAACAGAATTCTCAAGGAAAATACAAGGCACAAAAGTAAAGATAGTTGTGGAACACATATGAGAGGTTTCACTCTCTCCTACTCCCAAATCAAGGGCCTAATTCTGGTTCAGTTTTTCCACCCCTCTTCCACGCTACTCTAACCGCTTATATGCTTCTCCCACTAACAAACCTTCTCACTCCCTCACTGCCACGTTGCCATTCTGTTGAGGGATATTGTTGTCCACTTGTGCCACCTGATTTGCCACCAGCCCCACCTGTTGTATAGTCCCTCCTCTTGGGCTTTCATGTATAGTTCCTCCTGTTGGGCTTTCATGATCCTTATTGGCCCAACTCTTCCTATGCTTGGTCCTTTGATAAACTTGCAATGGGGTTGTATCAATACTTCCCCCCAAATTAAGCACCTTGTCCTCAAGGTTGAACCAAGGAAACTGACGCTGGATCACGGAAAACTCTTCCCAGGAATTTTCAAAAGTAGGCAAATTACGCCATTTGAGCAACACTTCCAAACAATTCGACCTTGAACGTCTCCATTGCAACACTTCCTCAGGTTCTGTTACTAGCTCCCAATCTTCTGACAAACACTCAGGTAGGTGCTGCACGTTGGGTACTGCAGCATTAGCTGGTTTAAGCAAGGAAATGTGAAACACGGGATGGACCTTACACTCAGCAGGAAACAACAGCTTGTAAGCCACCTCCCCAATGTGTTGGATGACTTTGAACGGTCCATAGAACCTGGGACTTAATTTCTCATTCACCCGCCTAGCAATGGACTTCAAACGGTAGGGTTGCAGCTTAAGGTATACCATATCACCCTCCTTAAAGTGCAAGTCACGTCTGTTCTTATTGGCTTGTTTGATCATGCGGTTTTTGTTAGCATATGGGTGTCCTAGAGACAATCTTTTGATTAAATAAAGGACACTAGATGTAGAATTTTGTTTGTCGCAAATAAATGAAAGCACTATTTATTCAGTTTCATATTATGTCTCGATATTACTGTTAATATTATATGAACGAACTGAATAAACCCCTTGGAATAGAACAGGTATCTCTTGAGTATCTGTGATGAGATCACGATCATGAGGATTCAAGGATATTGCATGTCTATTCCTAATTATATGTTCCTAGTCTAGAGACACTGAGTTTGGGGATCAGTGATCTCGAGTAAAGACTAGTACGACTTATCTACTTGTATATGGATACAAGGTAAAGACCTCATGAGCTGCAGATATGGAGATATCTTAGCTAAAGTCGTGGGTGGACCTATAAGAGTATAGCTCGCACTGAACAGACCCAAAAAGAGACTCTATGAGGAAATCTCACAGATAGTGTCATTAGAGTAGGGGAAGTTTATATTTACAACCTATTTTCGTTTACAACTTCTTACAACCATATCTTAGCCGTTGACTTCTGTCAATCAACGATTAAGATTTTCGCAAATTAAATTAATTAATTAATTATTAATTCACAATAAATGACAACCGTTGATTGACGGAAATCAACGGTTAAGATATGGTTGTAAGAATTTGTAAACTATTTGGGTTGTAAATATAACCCCTCCCATTAGAGTAATCTCTTTATGTTTGGGTATGTCTTTCCTTAGACCAGAAGTTATTACCTAGACTGTGTTCTTGAAGGCATGTTTTGATTGTATGTCTCGTCTGCCTGAAACATGGAGACTCATAGGTATACTGTTGGGCGTGTCCTTAAAGGGCACAGGGCTAGGGTAATAAGCTGAAGGAATTCGTCAAATATCTGTGAGAGATTAGGTTATCTGTAAATCGGAGAAATCAGGATGACATTTATAGGGACTCGGGAGTCTATGCATAGTAAAAGAGATCATGAGATGATCTGTCTTTAGAGTCAGTAAATTGAAGATTCCCTATTTCGAATAAAGCTTACCCTAAACCACAGGGGTTGATACATTTCCTTACCCTAGGTTAATGGGAAGATAACTGAGACGAAGGGAAATACATACGGTAACCAAATATGTGCAATAGGATGATCAAGTCATCAATCTGACTAGTTCTGGGGCAACAAAGCATTGCTAGTGCTCTGTGTTGTTATTAATTGGGTTGTGTGCTTGTTGGGCCCAAGCCCAATTATGTCAGAAGCTAAGTTGGACCTAATGGGTCACACACTAACACCTTGTAGTCATGATGGACTAGCTTTAAAGGTATTGGGCCTAATAATGGTTGTTAGCCTAAGAAGCTGTTTGGAAGCCCACCTAAATGGGTGGGTGGTGCATGGATCTTAGTAATGAGCTTGGATAGTCCAAGCCATTACTAATTAATTTAATTAGTTAAATTAATAATCAAATATTTGAATTTCGAATTTTGAATTCGAAATTTGAATTTTGAAATTTGAATTTGGAATTTGAATTTCGAAATTCAAATTTTGAATTTGAAATTTGAATTTTGAATTTTGAATTTGGAATTTGAATTTTGAAATTCGAATTTTGAATTTGAAATTTTGAATTTTGAATTTTGAATTTGAATGTTTGAACATTTGAATTCAAGTGTTTGAATTCGAATTTGAATTGGCTTTGAAAAGTTGTTTCATAACAAAAGGATAAGACAGGATCTTATTGGAGCATATTCCTTGGATCAAGAAGCATCTTTGGAGCACTTCCTTGGGCTGTTTGGTGCGCAAGTTTAAGTGATAAGGATGTCATCTTATCACTTAAAACAAAGCTCCATTCAGATTTGGTGGTTGAGGGAATCAGTGGGTGAGTTGATTCAAATTTTGAATGCAACTACTCAATATATTTGGACCCCTACTAGGGCTGAATTATGCGCATGAAAAGTGTATACTATATGATAGTTTATGAATTTAAGTTTAAATTATTTTGAACTTAATTTCATGTGGATAAGATTGGAGGTTGTTGGCAAAATTGGTTTTGCAACAGCTCCACCTTATCCTCCCTGTTCCATGCGCAAACTTCAAAAGAGTTTGAAAGTTGGTTTTCATTTTGAATGATTTAAATCTCTCCTCCTCTCCAAGTGTGAACATAACACTTGTTCCTCACCTTAGGGTTTTGTGAAAACCTAGCCAACTCTCCTCCATCTATGCACCATTCTGTAGGGTAGTTCACTACACCTTTCCAAACAGAATACCTAGCCTCCACCTTCACCACTTGTGCGCATAGCAAGCCTCACTGTGGTGTTCATCTGGTGGCTTTCAAGAAAGGGTTCTTGCATCATTGACGAACGGTGGTGTGGATCACCATTAGAGGGTTTGAACCCTTCAAGCCTGACATCTGATCTCCCTGACTGATCAGGCCAAAAACAAGGTAACATCATGCTGTCTTAAAGCATGAACCTATGTGTGCATGTATGTTCCGCAGTAAAATTTTTGTTTTACACCTTACATGCATCGGCCTTCAAAGGCCAGTTTACTATCAAGTGGTATCAGAGCCCGGTTGCTTTACCATCGACGGGTGATGGTACCTTGTTTGTGAAAGGAGTTTTTCACGGTCAAAAATCTTTAAAGGGTTAAAGTTTAAATTCTGCATATGGATTTTGAATCGCAAATCCTTTAAAGTGTTAAAGTTTTTGTTTTTATGAACATGTAAATTTGATTCTGTGTTCATAAAACATTATGCATCATGGTTTAGTTTCTTTTTCTTTATGAAAGTTTTAAAAGGAACACCCTTTTTGAAAGGGTAGATTCGGCCATGGAGGGTACTAAGAGTACCTTGAATGATTTCTTATTTTCTCCATGAATTGTGTCATGTTTATATGCATGAAATTTTGTGACAAAATTTATCATATAGTCACCTATATGATTCGGCCATGAAGGAATTTATGGCTACATGCATGGTTTAATTTTGTTTTCTTTGAGAAAGAATTAACAAAATTTGAATTAAAATTGTTTTTAAATTCGGCCAATGAGAAATTTAAGATTATGAATCTTGATGTTATTTTGATGTTTAAATGTTAAATATCAAAATACATGTGAAAATGTTATGTGATAATATAATGTTTGTGTTTGCAAGTTTTGAACTTTTCAGGTACAAACAGGAAGGGGATGGTCATGGTGCCCGGATTTGAATTTTGAATTTTAAATTAATGTGTAATCGCGCCTTTTAATTTACAAGTGTATTTGTAATTTAAATTTTGTATTTTTGTCCCTCCAAAGATGTTATGGAGTTTCTTTAATTATTTGTAATTAGAGAAATAGGCTAGTGGCGTATAGACGACAAGCGGCCATTGCTTAAAGAAGCAAAAAGGACAAAAGCGCGAGCACCATGGCTATCTCAATATAAACTGTTTATATGCATGTATGATTAGAACGTCTAGTATGCATGAATTGGGCAAACCGCGTTTTGTATGGTTATTATGTTTGTCCAATAGCGACTAGTGTATACCGATAGATGTTTGACACAGGTAACGACTAGCATGATAACTTACAATATGCGTTTGATGGGACCTAATTAACCCCAAGATAAAAGGAACCCTTAAAAGGAATAAATAATTAAGCATGTGATTACCTCCCACCACCAATGCTACTCAAAACTCTTCTACATAGTGGTGCTCCACAACTCAGTTGGGACCCACTATTTCGTTGGGCTAGAGTAGTGTTTGAAGTGTAAGACACTTAGGGTGCTGGTTTAATGCTTAACTAAGACATAAGTTGCAGGCACAGCCGGGCTTATGTGCTTAGGGTAATGGTGCTAGGTTGGTTGCATGAGATGCACCACTAAGTGACAAAGAGTTGTCAACCTAATGTTAAGAGAGGGTATGAGATACTGTTGATAAAGATCAACCCATTATTTAAATTAATCTTGCGGTCTCAGACGGAGATTAAAATAAATAATCGCACTCTTAATCCCACTAAGGTAAAATCTAAAGTAGATTAACCCTAAGTCAAAAGGAAGGGTCATTGACTTAGATAAAATAGTGGGAGGGGCAAACTATTTCAAGTCTTTAATAATTTGCTTTTAACTACATAACTGTATATTAACTAAAACTATCTTTACATCCTTTTCAGCTTATAGTATGACTAATCCATTGTCACTACGTTCAATACTCGATACGAATAAACTGACCGGTTCAAATTTTATGGACTGGTATCGGAACCTAAGAATAGTTCTAAGGGCCGAAAAGATTGCCTACGTTTTAGATGCTGTAATACCCGTAGCTCCACGGGAAGGGGAAGAAGGGTTTGCGGAATTTGATTTCGTAACCCACCAACAGCACTTGGATGACAATGTGATGGCAGTATGCATCATGTTGGCATCCATGTCGCCTGAACTGCAAAAGCAGCATGAGCATATGGATGCTCCCTCTATTATCGTACATCTCAAGGAGTTGTATGATATTAAAGGCAGGCATGAGAGGTATGAGGCCTCAAGAGAACTGTTCTCTTGTAGGATGACTGAGAGCATGTCTGTTGGCAGCCATGTTCTCAAGATGATCGGGCTGATTGAGAAGCTAGGAAACCTAGGCTTCATCATGGATGCCGAGCTAAGTAATGACTTAGTCCTCACCTCACTTCCACCTTCCTTCAGTCAATTCATCATGAATTACAATATGCATGGGATGCAAGTGAGCTTGCCTGAGTTGTTAAGCATGTTAACAACAGCTGAAGTGTCTATCAAGAAGGATAGGACACAGGCTCTTTTGATTGGTGGGCCTAGCAAGGCCAAGGGAAAGGGTAAGGAGCCTACAAAAGGCGACCCCCTTAAGCCCAAAGGAAAATTCAAGAAGAAGAAGGGCAAGAAGAAGGGTAAGAAGGCACCTAAGGACAAGGGTGATGCTGAGTGCTTCCATTGTGGCAAGAAAGGCCACTGGAAGAGGAATTGTCCAGACTACCTGAACAATGTGAAGGACAAGAAGCATGGTGATGCTTCTGCCTCAGGTATTTTCATGATTAAGATAAATTATTCTTATGCTAATCCATCCTCATGGGTATTGGATACCGGATGCGGTTCTCATATCTGCAATATGTTGCAGGTACTTAGGAGCCCAAGGAGATTGGATAGAAACGAGGTGGATCTCCGCGTTGGTAATGGAGCAAGAGTTGCTGCTCATTCAGTTGGAGATGCTGACCTTATTTTGCCTACGGGGCTTTTATTGCATTTGAATAATTGTCTTTATGTTCCGCATATTTCTAGAAACATTATTTCAATTTCTTGTTTAGAATAATATGGTTATACTTTCAGTATTAGGGATGGTACTTTTTCTATCATTTTGAATGATATGGTTTACGGTACTGCTTCTTTAATAAATGGATTGTATGTGTTGGAAATGAGAAATGAAGTGCTCAATATAGATGTGAAACGACCTAGGACGGATAATCAATCTTATCTTTGGCACTGTAGACTAGGGCACATAAATGAAACAAGATTGTCTAGGATGCATAGAGATGGATACCTGGACCCCATGGATTTGGAATCCTATGGACAGTGTGAATCTTGTCTAGCTGGGAAAATGATTCGACAAAAGCCCAAAGGGCTTGAGAGTCATAGGGCTAGTGAGTTATTAGAACTCATTCATACTGATGTATGTGGCCCAATGTCTATTGAGGCTAGAGATGGATATTCTTATTTCATTACCTTTACAGATGACAAATCAAGATTTGGGTATATATACCTAATGAGATATAAATCTGAAGCTTTTGAAAAGTTCAAAGAGTTTAGGAATGAAATGGAGAAACAGCGTGGCAAGATGATTAAGACATTACGATCAGATCGTGGTGGTGAATATTTGAGCCACGAGTTTCAGGGTTATCTGAGAGAAAATGGAATTCTCTCACAACTTACCGCTCCTTACACACCACACCAAAACGGTGTCTCCGAAAGGAGAAACAGGACCTTGTTAGACATGGTTAGGTCTATGATGAGTGAAACTTAACTTCCAAAATCATTTTGGGGATATGCCTTAGACACAGCGGCATACCTTCTAAATAGGGTACCGTCTAAATCTGTTCAGACCACACCATATGAGATATGGAGTGGTAAGAGACCCAACCTGAGTTACCTCAGGGTATGGGGATCGCCAGCTTATGTCAAAGCGTTGACATCAGACAAGCTTAATGCTAAGAGTACTAAATGTCTATTTGTGGGGTATCCTAAAGGTACTAAGGGATACTACTTCTACTCTATGGAAGAACACAAAGTGTTTGTGTCAAAGAATGCTGAGTTCCTTGAGAAGGATTTGATCTCTCAAGGAGGCAGTGGGAGTAAGATTGACCTTGAAGAAGTGCAAGATCCACAAGAACAGATTGAGGAACCCGAGTATGCTCCGCAGGCGATGTTCTCCAATGGAGAAGTAAACACACAACTCCGTAGATCTACGAGTGTCATCCATCCACCTAAGAGGTACGGGTTTGTGATTGAGAATCTGCAAACTGTTGAGGATGATGAACCAAGTATCTACGAGGAGGCGGTCAAAGATGTTGACTCCTCAAGATGGCATGAAGCCATGGAATCTGAAATGGATTCGATGTATCAGAACAAGGTATGGACCTTGGTTCCTAAACCGCAAGGAATAGTTCCTATCGGTAATAAATGGGTCTTTAAAAGAAAGACTGACGCAGATGGCAACGTTCAGACCTACAAAGCTAGGTTGGTGGCGAAAGGGTATCGTCAAAGACAATGAGTTGACTATGATGAAACTTTCTCACCAGTTGCCATGATCAAATCTATTAGGATCATGCTTGCAATAGCAGCATACCACGACTATGAAATTTGGCAAATGGATGTCAAGACCGCCTTCTTGAATGAGTTCTTGAAAGAGGAAGTGTACATGACACAACCTGAAGGCTTTGAAATCAAAGATCAGGAGCATATGGTATGCAAACTACAAAGGTCAATATATGGGCTAAAGCAAGCATCAAGGAGTTGGAATATACGTTTTGATGAAGTCGTTAAGAGTAACGATTTTATCAAGAACGAGGATGAACCTTGTGTTTACAGAAAGGTTAGTGGGAGTAATGTCGTCTTCCTAGTGCTCTATGTAGATGACATATTGCTAATAGGAAATGACATCCCCACATTAAAAATAACGAAAGAGTGGCTTTCAGAAAACTTTACCATGAAGGATTTGGGAAAGGCAGCCTTTATACTTGGTATAAAAATCTATAGAGATAGATCCAAGAGGCTGCTGGGTTTATCTCAATCCACGTACGTTGACAAGATGCTAAAGAGGTTTAGCATGGAAGGGTCGAAAAAGGGTTTTCTTCCTGTCAGTCATGGGGTACACCTATCAAGGGCTATGTGTCCTAAGTCACAGCCTTAGAAGGATCACATGAGTGGAATTCCATACGCTTCGGCTATTGGATCCATCATGTATGCCATGATATGTACGAGACCAGATGTCTCATATGCTTTAAGCATTACGAGCAGATACCAGTCAGACCCTGGAGAGGGTCACTGGACGGCAGTCAAAACCATCCTTAAATACTTAAGAAAAACTAAGGATGCGTTTCTGGTCTATGGTGGGGGTTAATGAGTTAACAGTGAAAGGGTTCACTGATGCCACCTTTCAGAGTGACAAAGATGACTGCAAGTCACAGTCAGGATTCGTATTCACCTTAAATGGTGGGGCAGTGTCTTGGAAAAGTTCCAAGCAGGAGACAACAGCAGATTCAACGACAGAGGCTGAATACATAGCTGCTTCAGAAGCAGCTAAGGAGGCAGTGTGGATCAAGAAGTTCGTTAATGAACTAAGGGTGGTTCCAAGCGTGGATGAGCCCATACAGTTGCTTTGCGACAACACAGGAGCCATTGCGCAGTCAAAGGAACCTAGGTCTCATCAAAGATCTAAACATGTGCTCCGCAGATATCATTTGATTAGAGAAATCATTGATAGGAATGATGTAAAAATGGATTATGTTCCCACAGACGATAACCTGGCCGATTCTCTGACAAAGGCTGTTTCTCAGAGAAAACATGATAGTCATTATGAGGCTTTGGGCATACGACTTAGGTCTGATTGGCTCTAGGCCAAGTGGGAGCTTGTTAGCATATGGGTGTCCTAGAGACAATCTTTTGATTAAATAAAGGACACTAGATGTAGAACTTTGTTTTTCGCAAATAAATGAAAGCACTATTTATTCAGCTTCATATTATGTCTCGATATTACTGTTAATATTATATGAATGAACTGAATAAACCCCTTGGAATAGAACAGGTATCTCTTGAGTATCTGTGATGAGATCACGATCATGAGGATTCAAGGATATTGCATGTCTATTCCTAATTATATGTTCCTAGTCTAGAGACACTGAGTTTGGGGATCAGTGATCTCGAGTAAAGACTAGTACGACTTATCTACTTGTATATGGATACAAGGTAAAGACCTCATGAGCTGCAGATATGGAGATATCTTAGCTAAAGTCGTGGGTGGACCTATAAGAGTATAGCTCGCATTGAACAGACCCAAAAAGAGACTCTATGAGGAAATCTCACAGATAGTGTCATTAGAGTAATCTCTTTATGTTTGGGTATGTCTTTCCTTAGACCAGAAGTTATTACCTAGACTGTGTTCTTGAAGGCATGTTTTGATTGTATGCCTCGTCTGCCTGAAACATGGAGACTCATAGGTATACTGTTGGGCGTGTCCTTAAAGGGCACAGGGCTAGGGTAATAAGCTGAAGGAATTCGTCAAATCTCTGTGAGAGATTAGGTTATCTGTAAACCGGAGAAATCGGGATGACATTTACAGGGACTCGGGAATCTATGCATAGTAAAAGAGATCATGAGATGATCTGCCTTTAGAGTCAGTAAATTGAAGATTCCCTATTTCGAATAAAGCTTACCCTATACTACGTGGGTTGATACATTTCCTTACCCTAGGTTAATGGGAAGATAACTGAGACGAAGGGAAATACATACGGTAACCAAATATGTGCAATAGGATGATTAAGTCATTAATCTGACTAGTTCTGGGGCAACAAAGCATTGCTAGTGCTCTGTGTTGTCATTAATTGGGTTGTGGGCTTGTTGGGCCCAAGCCCAATTATGTCAGAAGCTAAGTTGGACCTAATGGGTCACACACTAACACCTTGTAGTCATGATGGACTAGCTTTAAAGGTATTGGGCCTAATAATGGTTGTTAGCCCAAGAAGCTGTTTGGAAGCCCACCTAAATGGGTGGGTGGTGCATGGATCTTAGTAATGGGCTTGGATAGTCCAAGCCATTACTAATTAATTTAATTAGTTAAATTAATAATCAAATATTTGAATTTCGAATTTTGAATTGGAAATTTGAATTTGGAATTTGAATTTCGAAATTTGAATTTCGAAATTTGAAATTTGAAATTTGAATTTTGAAATTTGAATTTGGAATTTGGAATTTGAATTTTGAAATTCGAATTTTGAATTTGAAATTTGAAATTTGAAATTTTGAATTTTGAATTTTGAATTTTGAATTTGAATGTTTGAACATTTGAATTCAAGTGTTTGAATTCGAATTTGAATTGGCTTTGAAAAGTTGTTTCATAACAAAAGGATAAGACAGGATCTTATTGGAGCATATTCCTTGGATCAAGAAGCATCTTTGGAGCACTTCCTTGGGCTGTTTGGTGCGCAAGTTTAAGTGATAAGGATGTCATCTTATCACTTAAAACAAAGCTCCATTCAGATTTGGTGATTGAGGGAATCAGTGGGTGAGTTGATTCAAATTTTGAATGCAACTACTCAATATATTTGGAACCCTTCTAGGGCTGAATTATGCGCATGAAAAGTGTATACTATATGATAGTTTATGAATTTAAGTTTAAATTATTTTGAACTTAATTTCATGTGGATAAGATTGGAGGTTGTTGGCAAAATTGGTTTTGCAACAGCTCCACCTTATCCTCCCTGTTCCATGCGCAAACTTCAAAAGAGTTTGAAAGTTGGTTTTCATTTTGAATGATTTAAATCTCTCCTCCTCTCCAAGTGTGCGCATAACACTTGTTCCTCACCTTAGGGTTTTATGAAAACCTAGCCAACTCTCTTCCATCTATGCACCATTTTGTAGGGTAGTTCACTACACCTTTCCAAACAGAATACCTAGCCTCCACCTTCACCACTTGTGCGCATAGCAAGCCTCACTGTGGTGTTCATCTGGTGGCTTTCAAGAAAGGGTTCTTGCATCATTGACGAACGGTGGTGCGGGTTTGAACCCTTCAAGCCTGACATCTGATCTCCCTGACTGATCAGGCCAAAAACAAGGTAACATCATGCTGTCTTAAAGCATGAACCTATGTGTGCATTTATATTCCGCAGTAAAATTTTTGTTTTACACCTTACATGCATCGGCCTTCAAAGGCCAGTTTACTATCAGTTTTGAGCTTTGAGCAAATTCTGTTGGAGTTCTTGAAGCATACTATCCCTCTCCAAGAGTGCTTGTGAAACTCCATCTAGAGCAGATACAAAATGGTTGGCTTTGAATAAGGTAGGAGGATCAATGCCATACAACACCTTGAAAGGAGTAAGCCCAGTTGAATCCTTGTAAGACGTATTGTACCAATATTCAGCCCAAGGGATCCACTTGGGCCAATGCTTAGGCTTGGGACCACACATACAACGTAAATACACTTCAAGGCACCGGTTTACCACCTCAGTTTGTCCATTCGCTTGAGGATGATAAGCTGTTGTATAATGAAGTTTGGTACCTGCACATTTAAAAATCTCAGACCAAAAGGAACTCATGAAAATTCTGTCCCTGTCCGACACAATGGAAGAGGGAACCCATGAAGTCGTACCACCTCCCGGATAAAAATTTCAGCTACATCCTGTGCGGAATAAGGGTGTTTCAATGTAAGGAAATGTGCATACTTAGATAACCGATCTACCACCACAAAGATGGTATCAACACCCATGGCCTTGGGTAGACCCCCAATGAAATCCATTGAGACATCAACCCAAACCTTACTAGGAATGGGCAATGGTTGCAATAACCCAGTTGGTGATAAATTCTGAGTTTTGCTACATTGGCAAATCGCACAAACAGCCACAAAATTCTTGATGTGTCTTCGCATACCCTCCCAATACACAATCCCAGCCAGTCTCTTGTATGTGCGTAGAAATCCAGAATGACCCCTACTGCGGAACCGTGAAATTCTTCTAGGAGAGGAGTAATAAAAACGGACTTGCTAGAGAGTACCAACCTGTCTTTGTAAAGTAATCTGCCACCTACTAGTTTGAACCCTTCATGAGTATCCGGATTAATCACCAAGTCTTGCATAATTGTCCGAAGCCTATCATCTTGCTGGATTTCAAGATCTAGCCGCTCCAGATCCGGTAATTGTAACTTGGATAAACTAGAGAATTGCATTTGGCGAGAAAGAGCATCAGCTACCTTATTTTCTTTGCCCGGTTGATAAATGATCTCGAAATCGAACCCAATAAGCTTAGAAAGCCATTTTTGCTGATCCTCCCCAAGTGTCCTCTGGTCTAAGAGGTGTTTGAGGCTCTTTTGATCCGTTTTCACAATAAAATGCCTCCCCATAAGGTAGTGCTTCCATTTTTGAATGGCAAAGACAATAGCCATCAATTCCTTCTCATAATCTGATTTGCTCATAGCCCTGGGAGAAAATCCTTGGCTAATATAGGCTAGAGGCCTGTTCTCTTGCATTAACACTGCTCCTATCCTCTTTCCGGAAGCATCAGTACAAACCACAAATGTCTTCTGGAAATCGGGTAGAGCTAATATAGGCACTGCGCACATTCTTTTTTTTAACACATTAAAAGTCTCCTCTGCCTCAGGTCCCTAATGAAAGCCATTTTTTTTAAGCAAATTCGTTAAGGGTTTAGCCAACTTACCATAATACTGAACAAACCGGCGATAGTAGCTGGTTAAACCAAGGAACCCTCTCAATCCCTTAACGTTTTTGGGGACTGGCCAAGCCATCATAGCCTTGAATTTACTCGGATCTGCTCGTATACCCTCAGCCGAGATGATATGTCCCAGGTACTCCACTTGTGGACTTCCAAAACAACATTTCTTTTTATTGACAACCAATTTGTTTAGCCTGAGCACTTCAAATACTTGTCTAAGATGCAACTCATGTTCTTCCCTTCCCTTGCTGTAAATGAGGATATCATCCAAGAAGACCAACACAAACTTTCTTAGGAAACCCCTTAAAATCTCGTTCATGAGTGCTTGAAACGTTGAAGGAGCGTTGGTCAACCCAAACGGCATGACCAAGTACTCATAGTGCCCTTCGTGTGTCCTAAAGGCCGTTTTGGGGATATCTTCCTCCCTCATTCGTATCTGATGGTAACCGGATTTCAGATCCAATTTAGAAAAAATCCTTGACCCACCCAGTTCATCCAATAATTCTTCTACCACTGGGATTGGGAACTTATCAGGTACTATCCATTTATTAAGGGCTCTATAGTCGACGCAAACCCGCCAACTACCATCCTTCTTCTTCACCAAAATAACAGGACTAGAATACGGACTTGTACTATGACGTATCCAACCAAAAGCCAACAATTCAGCAACCAAATTCTCAATTTCAATTTTCTGATAATAGGGATACTTGAAAGGCCTAAGATTAGGTACCTGACTTCCAGGCTGCAAGTTGATGGCATGATCACAGCTGCGTTTAGGAGGAAGAGCCCCTGTAGCCTGGAAGAGGTCTTGAAACTCCCTTGTCAACTTCTCCAACCCCTCCCAACTGCTCCCCTCCTCTGTACGGGTCTCGAAATCTGAACTCACAAAGTACCCCTCTCCTTGATCCTGCAAAGCTTTCACGACGGATTTGAAAGAGGCTTCCGATCTGGACAGTGACTTGTCGCCCCTTATCAGCACCTCCGTGTTGTCTTGTCTGAAGCGAAGCGTCATCTCCTTAAAGTTGGCCCTTATATCCCCTATTTGGGTCAACCAATCCAACCCAAGTACTACGTCAGCCCCTCCTAGCTCAAAAAGGAACAGATCCTGCTTAATAAGGGCCGTCTGTACCATAAGCTCGACCCCTAAGCAAACCCCCTGACACTTTACCTTGTGACCATCCCCAACTAACACGTTATACGAATCCGTGTTGGTTATTGGCGATTTCAGTGGACCAACCAGATCCTTTCTTATGAAGTTACTTGAAGCCCCGCAATCAATCATGACCACCACTCTCTGCCCAGATATCTCCCCCCATGCCTTCAGACTTTGGTTCGAAGTGAGCCCTAGAAGACAATTAAGAGATAACTGCCCCTCCTTTCTTCCCAGGCTGGCTTCGTCTCCTTCCTCGTTCTGTTCCGTCGCCACCCCTCCGTTCTCTGCCAGGAGTTCTTCGTTTACATCGTCTACCAAGAGGAGGTGCATCTGAGGAATCGAGCACTTGTGTCCTGGCCGCCAACGCTCTTCGCATTTGAAACAGAGCCCCTTCTGGTGATGATCGCGCCACTCCGCCTGAGATAAACGACGACCTTGGCTGAGATGACTCTCCGACGCTTGGCCACCGACAACCGTTGTTGATCCCTTCGAAGACGACCCTCCTTTGGTATTTTCCGTTAGTGGAATTTGGGAATTAGGGTTGTTCATGTGTGTGTGAGTCGTGGAGTGAGGCTGAGTGGCGTTAAATGGACCAGATAAGGCAACCGACCCAGAGCCCACTTTCCTAAACTCATTTGGGCCCGTAAAACTTTTCTGGCCCACACCCAAACGCCCTCCACTGCCCAAACCAGCTTTTCCAGAAGGCCCAATTCCCTCTTCAACCCAAGCCAAGTTTCTCCTCTCCAATTTCATGGAGTATTTCACCATGTCTGCGAGACTCAGCATGGGAGTCATCAACAGCTCCTCCCGGATGCTGGTCTTCACCCCATTGAGCCACGCCCCCTTGAGTAGGTCTTCATCTTGAAAACGCAGTACTCCCACTACTTTCTCGAATTCTGAATGAAAATTGGTTATGCTCCCCCACTGTTTCAAGGTATACAATGCACGGTACGGGTTATCAAGTGCTTCTGGTTGGAAACGAGAGAGCAACTCTCTCTTGAACTGCGGCCATGGCGAGTTGAGGTTCATTCCATCCCACCAGCGGAACCAAGTGAGGGCCTCTCCTTCCAACACCACCATCGCTGCACTTACCTTTTCTGCCTCCGTCACCTCGTTAATCGTGAAATACCTCTCTACTTTACTTACCCATCCAAAAGCGTCCTCACCGGAAAACACAGGGATCTCCAGCCGTCTTATTGGAGGTAAGTTCATACCCCCTCTTCCCCGATTACCACTCCCTTGATTACCGTTGTCATGTTCTTCGTGGTTCCCCCATCTGTCCCCTACCATCACATCCAAACGCCTGAGGATCTCAGTTACTCCTCTCTCACCCGCCTCTAATCTGTGTACCACCTCTTGATGCCTCGCCTCGCTTGCATCCAGCCTCAAACACAACTCTTCATGCCGAGCACAACCCCTACGCAGCCCTTCCTCAATCGAATCTAAACGATGTTCCATTTGTCTCGTCAAAACCATTCCACAGAGCTCCAAGATCGGAGCTCTGATACCAATTGTTAAGAATGAACAATCACAGAACGTTTATCAAAAGTAAACAAGAAACAATCCTGAATATTCAACTTCCATATATGGTTTCTAAACGTTCTTTGCAATTCTTATGAAGAAAATGCAAGATGAACAGAATTCTCAAGGAAAATACAAGGCACAAAAGTAAAGATAGTTGTGGAACACATATGAGAGGTTCCACTCTCTCCTACTCCCAAATCAAGGGTCTAATTCTGGTTTAGTTTTTCCACCCCTCTTCCACGCTACTCTAACCGCTTATATGCTTCTCCCACTAACAAACCTTCTCACTCCCTCACTGCCACGTTGCCATTCTGTTGAGGGATATTGTTGTCCACTTGTGCCACCTGATTTGCCACCAGCCCCAAATGCCCCACCTGTTGTATAGTCCCTCCTCTTGGGCTTTCATGTATAGTTCCTCCTGTTGGGCTTTCATGATCCTTATTGGCCCAACTCTTCCTATGCTTGGTCCTTTGATAAACTTGCAATGGGGTTGTATCAGAGGTTTTTCAATTCTCTCTCTCTGTTTTTTTATTAATGTAATTTATATGATTATAGGATAGCAATTTGTTTGTGTTATTGCATTATATTCCACGTGCATGTGTCTTTCAATCTCTGATTTTTTATTTTTTATTTTTTATTTTTTTCTGAAAACCGTTTTTTGATTTTGATTACAGAGGAAGGAAGGAAGAAAATTGCGATTAAGATGGGAAATAATTTTTTTACCTATATTCTCTGGTTGAGTTTCATAATATTTTTTATGAATATTGATTTCCGTTTGCAGTAAATTTTAATGGTTTACCAAATCAGCTGTCAAATGATTTTATAGTTACAAAGGCCAACATCAGTTAGCACTGTTTTTTCTCATCACAGTTTGGTTTGTTGCATCATCTTTTCCTTTCCTTTAAAACATTTTGAAAGTAGTTCAATACAATGTTCAAAAGAATAATTTTGAAAGCTAGGATTATGTAGCTATCTATCTATGTATGTATTGACTTTTGATTATGTATGCTATCTATCTATATATAATTTATTAATGTGCAATTTCCAAATGCTTGTAATTGAACTCATCACATTCTTCTCCAGAGAAATATTTTCAATCAGCATGGTTGAAGAATATAATTTTTATTCTATAAGCTTGGTCGCAGCTCTCAAAGCTGAAAATATTTGATGTATTCAGCTTACCATTATCATAGTGCTGGTACTGGTGGAACAGGAGGGCATTACCTTGCACCTAACCCTGGGATGTTCTCTCCCACTGCTTCCAAAAATGTCACTGCAAATATTTTTCTTCTAATAGAAAGCAGATCCTTCTAATTAGAAAATGTGTAATTGTCAATCAATTCATAAACTTAATTACTACTGGGTAAAATCTTTAAAATTTGTACGTAATATTAATGCAATAGGTTTTGTCATCTAATAAGCCACCATATTTAAGTTTTGCATTTCTAAAGTATTAAAAAAAAGCATCTCTAATACATTAAAGAAAAATAAATTGATGCGACTGAACTCTAATTTTTTATTATAATAAAACCCTATTTAAGTCGAATGAATATTTGACTATGAGAAAAGAGTGTGCAACATGGATGGCTAAATTTACATTAACGATACTGACACTATAAAAATGTCTTCTATGTTAATTACTAGTTTTAAAGCCAATTTAATTTTAATATGTTCTTTATTAAACACATATCATTTTTCTGTTACATTCCATTTGTATCCATTTCTTATGCAGGACAATAATAATTCCTTGAACATGATTGAGAGTAATCTACACGGATGCATGTACGTCTTTAAAGCTATATTTTTTTTTTTGGAAATTTCTTTCGGGCTTTGTTTGGAAGTTGATTTTAGGAGGGGAAAGAAAGAAAATAGAAGGTTTTAGTAAGCCTCTGTGTAACGCCTGGCAACTTGCAAGGATTAACGACTGTCCCCACACACTAACACGAGACTTTTCAGCGTGCTTTGTCCTCACTCGCACACTTCCCGGGAAAACTTCCCAGGAGGTCACCCATCCCAGAATTTCTCCAAGTCAAGCACGCTTAACTGTGGAGTTCTTCCGATTCGGGCTACCGAAAAGTAGATGCATCTTGTTAGTATAGGTAGTACCAATTAATTCTTATAAGCCATTCCCAACTGTACTGTCCCATACCAGCACAATCTCTGGAATCCCTCTCTTTCCGGTGTTATTCGATTCATTCATGTACCCCCGTCGTTGGAAGCCTGCCAGGAGCCGCTCCTTGTCCGTGCCCTTGCGCACCGGCGATCACTCCCCGCCCTCGTCAGCGCCCGGGATGTTACATGCCCACCAGCTTCCGCCTGGTTCGTCCTCGAACCACACCGTACTGGATGAGAGGCCCTGCTCTGATACCACTTTGTTTAACAGTTTCTTTCTCAAGAATTATGTCTAGTGTCAATTCACCATTAGAAGATTTGTAAAGACGGCAGACCCACATGTCTAAGTCTTAATTTTTACTAACTTCTACCTTCTAAAGGCATTAACTGGATCTACTTTGATAGGTGATCTATCCCTACATAAGTTTGTTTACATACAGTTTTCAAGTTAAATAACAAGTTCTTCATAAGGCTAAATATCAATTGTCATGATTATATTATTGCTACCTTTACTCAGTTTTGAAACCAAATAGGATTAGCGAAAAGAATAACAGTTTTCATTACCCATCTATACGCTACAATCACAACACACAAGAAAAGTCATAAATCAGAAAACAAATATATAGCAGCAATTATAAAAAAAATAACTTAATATCATCCACAGCTGATAATATCACAAAAATATTCACATCCAGTATAGGTACATGAAACCTTCCTTATAATCCATAAGAAACAGAATTTATAATCAACCATTATTTCAAGTAACAATTCACCATTTCAAACATGGTGCTCAGACACAAGTGTACCCCGTAATAACCATGATTGTGCACACACAGCTTGCACGACGGTGAGTTGATCAGGCTCACCACCTAGCACGGAAATGGGCTCAACCATGCCTAATACAGTGTACTACTAGTATCATCACACCTCCAATCTAAGGTAATTTTAACTAGTAATCCATTCACAGCTAAGTTCAAATAGCAACAATGCAACGAACATATACAAATAACCCAGATAACCAGGCAACAACAATTCAGGCAGCAACACACAATTCAATCAAAACAAACACCATGGACCAAAACTGCTCTGATACCAATTAGTGTAACACTCACTCTTGTATGCATCCAAGAGGGTTGTTTGCTAAATCGTATTAGAGTCGCAGCGGTGTAGGGCTCAATAAAAGGATCTTTATCGAATCACAATTAAAGTTGGGCTTGAAAAAAATGTCCAGAATTGATTCTCATAAAAATAATTTGAGAAAGATGAAATCGTTTATCAAAACATAGCAAATTTCAAGGATAAAACCATTTGCTGAATTTCTTATAGTTTTCTGAAAACCTTGCTGCCTTATAAAATCTGTATAAAATCGAATTCAGCTCCGATAAAAAATTCCAAGCTTCTGAAAAACTAGACATCCGGGGCGTCGCGTACATACAAATTATGCGCGATTCGGAGGTGAATAGCCCCACGGAACAGAACACGTAAGATGCTAGCGAATTCTGTCCGATTTCTGAAAACCAGAGGCATGACGAAGCTCATAAAAATTCGTACAGATTTCGTGTAAAAACAAAACCTGCACAGTTTGAAAGTACGTTCCTGGGGCTTCGCGTGCATATAAATTATGTCTCATTTGAAGGTCCGTAGCCCCGGAACGACACAATTTAAGATGCTAAAAAAAAGAACGAGTTTTCAACATAACACAGCCCTCCAATTAACAATTCAGAATTTTGACTGTTCCAAAACATATTAAGAATTTAAACAACATGTGACTCCAAAATAATAATCCAACTATAAATCATCTCCTTCACATAGTACAGTCATCCAAAATATCATAACAGCCAACAATCCAGTTAACAGCACAATTGGTAGCACAAGTAACAAGCATCTTTAAATCAAACCTTCCGATATTCTTTCGTCATCCTGCCATTTTACATCAAGAAAAACAGCAGCCCCAAAGGGGTGAGAAATATATCCCAGTAAGTGGTGACAAAACCAAATGCCAAAAGCATTTGCTAGATACTGAACTGGTATACATAAACAAGCTGGACATATTTATACATATCATGTTGAGATATTTTTGTGCATATCAAGCTAAACAAACAGATACATAAGCTGCCATGATGCTAAACAGAATGCGTATATCACGCCAAAACGTACGTTCATAGCACTATTGTGCACGTACTATCAAGCTTAAATATATATATACATATGCTGCCAAGATGCTAAACAAAACGCGTATATAACGCCAAAACGTACGTGATCGCATCGTCATGCGCGTACTAACAAAGACAGTGGAAAAGCCTCCCTTAATGGCTCCTTGGAGGGTTCCAACTGTATCCTAAGCGGACGAAGCCAATGTCCCAAAACCCCGGTACCAAGGGGATGCCTACATGATGCATGCTCAAACGTATGCTTAGTTTTCAAAGGCATATTCGGTCATAAACATGTCAATTGTGCATGGATGTTATGTCATGAATCACACGCAGCATACAAATAGAATTATGAATGTACATGCATGACTAAATCATATCCAAATTTGACATATAATGTCACAAAGCTGCAGCATATGTAATATCCAAAACAAGCATATTTCAAGTATACCAAAAATGGAGCTACGGTCAAACCACGTGCTCCCTCTAGCATTCAAGAAGGTAGTGTCAGTGCACTTACCTTGGCACTTTAGCTATTTAAATCAAACATTCCATAATTATCCAAACAGCCACCAATTCAGTCCATATTTCAACGAATTTGCGCACCTATATTCATGCGGTGCAAGTCAGAATCATACTTCATACCTTCCTATTATTAATAAACCCAATTCCATGCCTCCCAATATTCTATGTTTTACTAAAATTACCATGCTTCTAGTACATCACCAATTTCTGCCTTCCCATTAATTAATAATATATTATCCTAATAAAATCCTAAGTCCCCAACACATACAGGTTCGGTCTTTCCTATTGCTTTTACTGTCCACATTTTTCTGACTTCAGGTCAGATTACTAATTTGTTAACAAAAGCAAAATTCAAGATTCCATTAATATATAAAATCGGTTTTTCATGATCCCTATGTTAGATTTATTTTCTGCATTAACGTTTAGCTTAACCAACCATGGCAAGAAGTACCATTAACATTTCCTAAATATACTATTATTATTTTTAACCTTAAAAGGATGCATGTGGCATTTATATACAGTCCAATGCTACAAAACCCTAGGATTCACCACAAATACAGAATCGGTTTCTTTTAACAATCTCTTACCCACATCAATTAAACATGAATTACTAATTTGTTACCATGCAGTCCGTGATTTTATTATAGAGCATACAAGGTCTAATCAATTTTCCTAATCCAATGACAGTTCCAACTCAAGGTGATTAATAATCCAAGTTTACAAAAAACTAGTTTTCAGACTTGCTTGGTTGTGGTCCTAGGTGCGCATGTGAACCTGTAAGATGAGCTTCAAACTTCCTTTCCACTCCACACTGTTTTAACTGACATATAATTCGTAGGGAACAAAATCTGTTTTTGGTAATCCTTTTCTCTTAGTCTGTCTTAAACCATGAGCTTATGTGCATGCATATCTAAAAACAGATTTTGGGAACTTGGAGTATAGCTCTTTTATAAAATTTTGGGGCTGTTTTGGTGGACCTTTGATCACATACAAAGGGGGTATCATGGCATGAACCTATCTCTTCACACCCATTTCTGTTCGACTTTGTGTGCATCTTAGGAGAAAGTATTTTTTCTTTATTATTCTCTTTGTCCCCATTTCTGTTCGTTGTACAACCCAGAACCATGGCTGCATATCAGCTTAAGGGGGACCGGTTTTGGAGCTTGGAAGTGTTAGTGTGTGGGGACAGTCGTTAATCCTTGCAAGTTGCCAGGCGTTACAAGAGTGACATGGTTTGGATAAAAGAGAATTTCCAGCCAATGAAGAAATACATGCATAAAGAGTGAACCAATAGAAATTCATGCAGGTTGATTTCCTTTTAGGATAACCGATGGATAAGTGTAGACAGATTTTCAGCGTGCTTTGTCCTCACTCGCACACTTCCCGGGAAAACTTCCCAGGAGGTCACCCATCCCAGAATTTCTCCAAGTCAAGCACGCTTAACTGTGGAGTTTTTCCGATTCGGGCTACCGAAAAGTAGATGCATCTTGTTAGTATAGGTAGTACCAATTAATTCTTATAAGCCATTCCCAACTGTACTGTCCCATACCAGCACAATCTCTGGAATCCTTCTCTTTCCGGTGTTATTCGATTCATTCATGTACCCCCGTCGTTGGAAGCCTGCCAGGAGCCGCTCCTTGTTCGTGCCCTTGCGCACCGGCGATCACTCCCCGCCCTCGTCAGCGCCCGGGATGTTACATGCCCACCAGCTTCCGCCTGGTTCGTCCTCGAACCACACCGTACTGGATGAGAGGCCCTGCTCTGATACCACTTGTAACGCCTGGCAACTTGCAAGGATTAACGACTGTCCCCACACACTAACATGAGACTTTTCAGCGTGCTTTGTCCTCACTCGCACACTTCCCGGGAAAACTTCCCAGGAGGTCACCCATCCCAGAATTTCTCCAAGTCAAGCACGCTTAACTGTGGAGTTCTTCCGATTCGGGCTACCGAAAAGTAGATGCATCTTGTTAGTATAGGTAGTACCAATTAATTCTTATAAGCCATTCCCAACTGTACTGTCCCATACCAGCACAATCTCTGGAATCCCTCTCTTTCCGGTGTTATTCGATTCATTCATGTACCCCCGTCGTTGGAAGCCTGCCAGGAGCCGCTCCTTGTCCGTGCCCTTGCGCACCGGCGATCACTCCCCGCCCTCGTCAGCGCCCGGGATGTTACACTCTGAGTTTAAAAAAATGAGGAGAAGGAATTGAGGATTTTTACTAAATCCTCCAAAATCCTCCTTCTTCTTAAAATTAAAGTTCCCCCAATTTTGGGGACATTTAGTTATGTCAATAGTGTGTCACCTATTTACTATAGGTCCTTGCTCTTATTATTTGGAGTAGTTGCAGAAAACAACACTTGAGTGACTTAATTTATATGCATGGGAAGTGAAAGCTCTGCTTGTGCTTTATTCAATTTAAAAAAATTTGGATCTGTTTTAAGACACAATTATGAACAGAACTGTATTAAATATGGAGTTTCTGAATAAAATATTTTGGTAAATTAATAGCATTAAGCTCACAAATATCCTTCTCTGTTAAAATTTCATTAGTATGATAGTTTGTTATTGTAGTATTCGTGGTAAATGGTAATTGTTCCTAGCATCATTCTTTACAAATTTTATACTCATTGGTACTAGTGGACCTTCATATGTTTGTTTGGAGTTCAAGTGCTTTTCCAGTTTCAGATGTGTTTGGTGCCCATGAATATGGAGTTCATGATCAGAAAGAAGTAAAATTGGCTTATCTCCGGGAAAAGGTTCTTTTTTTTTTTTCTTTCAAATTGTACATCTTTATTACTTCTTTTTGCTGATTTTATTTCCTTCTTTGTGTGGTTGATTGCTTGTGCCTTTTGGTGTTTGATTTTGATGGATTAAATTTTAAAATAACAATGACATGTTACTTGATCTTCAATCTGATAGTGAGTTTCTGATATTGCAGACACTAACTTTAAGCATGGGCTGCAGCCAAAGAGCATCTAACAAGAACCCTTTTACAATGATGCTTGCATGCACTAAAATGAGTACTTATATTTGAGTAGTTAATTTTTGTCCTTTAATGAGACTTGTTTTGTCCACTAATTTGTTGAGTTATGAGCACCATACCATTTCGCTGACAAGGGCTTGAGCCATTTGCATAACTCTACGTACAATATAAAAAAATGTATTGTGTATTCCATTTTATTTGATTATCTCCCTTAATTTGGTTTTTGGTTCTTGTATCAAATGCAATTTTTATCATTTTTTTTATATGATTGGGAAAATTTGTAATATTTTATATTTATTTTTTTAAAGAATTCCTTATAATTAGCCACGGTTCTGACCGTGGCTAAATAAAACTTTTCATCATTGGAATCCAAATCGTTTAGGCATGACTATAACGTGGCTAATATAGCATCAAACGTGGCTAAATCAATGTTGCCACACTCATAAAGACCGTGCTTAAATGCAAAAAATGTCGTGGTTAAAATAATGCAACTGTTTTAGCCACGGTTTTTGAAACAGTGGATAACTTATTTAGCCACGATTTTTATGATATTTTTCCACGGTTTTTGCCATGGCTAAAGAGCACTTTTGTTGTAGTGTGGTGATAGATAACAAATTATAATTTTTACCTTTGATAAAATTATTTTGTGCTATATGAGTGCTATTGGAAATTGATTTTGATACTTCGTAATACTTCAAATTATTAATAATAAAATAATTTTATAATGACTTAGAATGATGTTTTATAGTGATTAAACTCATAAAAATTATTGAGGATTGATTGGTAACTTAGGCAAATTTTGATGTGGAAATTCAATACTTTGTGAGTTGGTATGATGGTAGGATTGTGTAATTGAGTTGTGGAGCGATTGAATGAGTTAATTACAAGATTGTATGATGTGTGGAAGTGTTGAATTGAAGTGAAAACCTTCATGTATGCTTCCATGAATATTTCGGCCATTGTAGGGCATATAGGGTTTGATGATGCAAAATTCAAAATTCATGCAAATGATATTTTGAGGCTTTGAGCTATGTTTAAGTTGGTTATATGATGAGTTGATACATTGAATTGGAAACAAAACCATTAGGTGTGTGTGTATGCATTCGGCCAAAGGGCATAATTAAGGAAAATGATGTGAAAAATATCATGAAATCAATGGTTGATGCTATAACACCTCGTAAATTTAAATGTGAATTTGTATGATATAATGTGGGTTAAAAGGGTAGAATTAGCGAAAATCATGAAATTGGGGTCAAAATATGTACCAAGGGCAAAATGGTAATTTATCAAATACATAATCCGAAGCATAAAAAATTAAGTAGAAGAACTCAAATGACAAAAATAATGCCGGAAACGGACTCAGGACGAAAAATTGAGTGAATAGGCAAATTTGAGAAAAATTGATGATAGTGATTTTTCCGGTGTAAAATACTGCGGTATAATTGTACCGATAAGTGTGAAACTTTTATCAATATTTTTAGGAAACAAAAATATGTCATGAACCAGAAAAATATGTAGATTATGAATTTGTGGTCGAAATTAGGTGATTGATTAAAGTTAAATCGCGTGTGAGACCCGCCCCACCAAAATCCACTTAAGTCACCCTCTCTTCTTTCCTCACCCACGGCTCCCTCTCTCTTTCCTCTCTTCTTCTTCCCTCTCCCGTGCGCACCTCCATGGAAGCATAGGGCAAGAAATTTTCTTGCCCTTTTCCACACAATCTAGCCACCAAATCATTTAGGTTCCAACATCAAAGTTGTTTGCATTGAGAGAGTCTTGAAAGTGAGTGTGTGATGAGATCTTTCTCCACCTCATTTGTGCGAATTTGAGGTGTTTGGGGAGCATTGGTGGTGCTTTGGCTTGAGTGGAGGCTTGATTATCAACCCTAGGAATAATTACCAGCTATTGGTGGTAAGAATCATTGAATTCCTTTGAGTTTCATGAAAATCATAAAATGGGTTTTTGTGTTGAAGATGGGTTCATGAATGTAACGTCCTCCCTTGTATGCATCCAAGAGAGTTGTTTGCTAAGCGGAATTAGAGTCTTTGCTTTAGCTACTGAAAATTTTTATTTCAAAGGCAAAATCGTACTGTATTTAAAAATTCGTATAAAATCTGTTCTAATGAGTTAAAAAAATATTCCTTGTGATTTAGAAAGAGCACGTCGGGGGCTTCGCGTGCATATAAAATAATAGTAAATCGGAGTTCGTTTGCCCCTTGAAACATAACCCGTAAAGTGCTTGTAAAACTGTTAAAACTCAGCACTTAATAAAACGTTCAAAAATCCTTATCGCAAACGTTTTCAGATTTTTCCAAAACAGCCGCTATTCATGAAAGGATAAAACAGAATTTAAAATAATAGTGTCTACAGTCATCCAACAGCTCCAAAATATAAAGCATTACAGTCATCCAACAATTAAACAACAACAACAAAAGTCCAAGCATCAGGAAGTAACAGCAAACATCACGCCTTCAAATGCTCTTTCGTCCTCCTGCCATTTATGAAAATAGCAGCCCTAAAGGGGTGAGTATAATCCCAGTAAAGTGGCAACAAAACCAATAACGCAATAGTATTAAACTAGGCACAAAATCATAAACAGCCACTTCAACATATCCCGTTCCTTGTCCTTTTTCCTTTTCATCACACACACACACACACACACACACACACACACACACACACATATATATTGCGTATATAACGCCTTCCTTTTGCGCTCTTAGCACCGTCGTGCGCGCAATACACAATGGAGATCCCATAAATTGGCACCCTTCATTGGTGGATTCCAACTGTGGCCTATGCGGACTGATGCCAACTGTCCCATACCCTGATACCGGAGGGATGCCTATATGATGCGTGCTCAAACACATGGTCCTGTACATAACTATTCTAAATTGCAAAGCTATATGATTTTGGTACATGCATGCCATGCTATGCTTTCACACACAAAGCGTAAAAATAAATGCGGTATGATGTAAGATGCATGCTTATATACTTTTCATATACGTTATGCTGCCACATAACAACTTTACCTCATAATCATATTGCTGTCAAGGCATATTCATCGCAGAATACTTACATCATAAGGAATATAATAATTTTACGGAGTATGGAGCATCATGTTACAACTTCATACGCTAGTCAATAGTCACATTAGGTAATATCGCCTAACACTTACCTTGTGTGCCTTAAAAAATTACCAAACAGCAGTGAAATATGCTACGTTTCTCACTGTTTATTCGCACCTAAATCAATTACAATAAATCATTTTACAGCAACATTTTAAGGCAAAACAGTGAGCAAAAATAGCAACATTTTACAGCAAAACAGTGAGCAAAACAACAACGTTTTATAGCAGAAACAGTGTGCAAGACAGCAACATTTTATAGCAGAAATAGTGAGAAAAATAGCAACGTTTTACAGCAGAAACAGTGAGCAAGACAAGAACGTTTTACAGCAAAAACAGTGAGCAGAAAATAGCAACATTTTTCTTAAAAATAGTGGGCAGAAACATTGACGTTTATTTTAATAGAAACAATAACATTTTTAGTAGCAAACAGTAACGTTTTTTAAACAGAACAGTAACATTTACAACAGCAAAAATAGTAGCATTTTACAGCAGCAGTGAACAACATACTATGACGTTTTTTAAACAGAAACAGTAACATTTACAGCAGTAAAAATAGTAGCATTTTACAACAGCAGTGAACAACATACAGTGATGTTTTTTAAACAGAAACAGTAACATTTACAGCAACATTCTTAAACAGAAACAGTGACATTTTTTAGCATCAAAATAGTGATATTTTTAAACAGAAACAGTGGCATTTTTAGCATCAAAACAGTGACAATTTTAAACAGAAACAATGGCATTTTTTTAGCATCAAAACAGTGACATTTTTAAACAGAAACATTGGCACTTTTAGCATCAAAACAGTGATAATTTTAAACAGAAACAATGGCATTTTTTTAGCATCAAAACAAGCATAACAAGGAGACTTTATTCCATAACCTTATTATTTCATGCAATGTGTGCTACAAAGGCTTAAAGCATGCTATTTATCATCTAATGATTCATACAATAATGAAAGCATACAAATTATTATGAAACAGCCCCACCATAATATTTTTATCATGCTCATTCTAGGGTCTATAACAAGACATGGCAGAATCATAAGGAGAGTTCACAAGACAAATTACATGCCATCTCAAGCATAAACATGGTTACACAATAAGGAAGAAGGTCTAAGATACATGCTTACCTCTTGTAGTACACACTAAATGATCAAGGATCACACACCACACTTTCTACCTTCACCAAACAACAAGTTCACCTTCCTCGAGGATGTCTTATGTGCACAAGAGGTGGGAGAACAACTTGGGCAGAATCTTTGGATGGAGGCTTGGCTGGACAGTGAGGAAAAATGAGAGGGATGCTTGCACTACACTTGATGCCTAAGGTCACAGCTTCAACAAGGAAAGGAGAGGATGATGTGCAGTTTTTTTCTGAATGTTATTCCCTACACACACTCA
This sequence comes from Gastrolobium villosum, assembly GCA_032173675.1. NCBI lineage: Eukaryota > Viridiplantae > Streptophyta > Magnoliopsida > Fabales > Fabaceae > Gastrolobium > Gastrolobium villosum. Next base: position 28,428 of record JAVKPL010011074.1, on the reverse strand, counting down.
CGGTTTGAAGGGGAAGGATGAAGACATAATGGTGCAGATTTATTTCTGTTTTAAGGAGCCTATTCTGTTTTAAGGAGCCTAAGGTGCAGCCCCAAATTCAGCGCACAAGGGTGGAAGGGGGGAGGTATAAGGTGCAGTTTTTGTTGATGTTTCAAGTGCCTAATTTCAACGCATAAGTGTGGAAAAAGTGAGGAAACAAGTGAGGAGTTGTGGGCTGTTTTAAAGCCATTCCACAAGGGCATAATACAAGGTTGAATCCTCACAATTGGAGCGCACAAGTAGAGGTCAAATGGTGCAAAATTTTCTGCCCACACACAAGACATGCAAGCTGCCCACAAAGTCTTCATTGGGTGCATGTCTTACAAGATTTGGAAGGTGCAACAAGTAACTATCTTTTCCTTCTTGCAAATGTTTTACGCAACGGACAAGGGAAGGGAAATAAGCTGACCAAAATGATAAGTAAACAGTCCATGTGCAGATTTTTGAAGGCCATGTGCGCACAAGTGAGGGAGGAAGAAAGACTATGCCATGTGGAGGTTTCTAGCCAATAAGAGGTTGACTTGTGGAGTCACTTAAGATGAGTTTAGGATAGTATTCTAATGGGTTTGGGCAGCATCAAGTGGGCTACATAAGGCCTAAAGCTTCAGCCCAACAAACATAAGGAATTTAAAAACATGCACAAGCCCAAGTGACACTAACTTGGGTATTAGCCCAAAAATTCTAAGTCCTCAAGCCCAGTTATTTTTAATTCTTTTTATATGTTACTACATAATTATTCCTACACGCATAAAATAATTTCTCACCTAAAATTATAATTCTAATAATTTTCCTAACTCAATATTAATTTTACACTAGTAACCACACAATTCGATTTCAAATAAATAATTACATGAAGCTTTAATTTTCACACATGCATACTTATGCCTTCTGATATATATTTTATGTATTTTCCTAAATATTTACGTGGAATGCTACAATGAATGTGATGTTTTGGGGCTTTTAATGGTGTTGCTCCTTTGGGATTAAATGTTTAGAATGATGAATGATGAGGATTTATGCAATAAAATTTATGGTGATTTGTAAAATCATAACTTAGGAAAATTTGAAGGATGCCATGAAATTGTGATTTTGGATTGTTGTTAGTATGATGAAATTGGTTGTTTGTATGTTGTATGAATTAATGGTAGATTAAATAATGTGTATTGTTCTGTCCTTGAGACAGAAATGTTCAGCCCAATTAGGCTGACGAATTAATCTGGATCGTAATGCTCTGTTCAGGAATATCTATTGTATAGATACCATTGAATCTAGCTGATCACTGAATATCAAGTAAATTGTGTGATTATGATCATGATATGGTCATGATCGTGAGTGAAAATAGAATGTGTCTTTACCTCTGAATCGCCCTCGTATTTATAGGGGCTGCTGTACGATGCACATACGTGGATCTGAGCTGTTATGACGAGGCGGTATTACAGCTGGTCGGCGGTTATCGGGTGGTAACGTATTATGCGTTACATGCCTTTAATGCGATCCGTTTCGCTATCCCCGGGTTGCCTGTTGCCGAGTTTTCGTGTGCTGGGTTATCTAAATGGGCCGATCATATGGGCCTTTCGTACATGTCCATAACATGTATAATTGTGAGAATTGAAGAAAACCTTAAGGTACCATCTATGTGAATTTCGAACCATGTTGGGTTGGAAGGAAATTGAGGTGCTAGTGAATAATTATGCATTGGTGATTAAGTGAGGGGTACTGTGATTGAGATAGGTGAATTATTTAGTTGTGTGCCATTGGGCTTAAGTGATTCTAATTGATTATGAATTGTGTAAATGAATGGTTTGCATGGAAATTGATTGATGATCATGGTTGTTGATCATTCAGGTTGCCTCTCGCGGACGCTATGGAAGCGGATTAAGCTTGGAGCTTATGTGTGGAGCATTGGCTTCGGAGTTGAGGTAAACATTTGGAACTTGGGTTTAGTCCCTTGTGCGCTCCACCACACCTAGTGGAAGGTTGTGGTTGGAAATTGTGTGTTTGAACATTGTGTGAATATGTATGTTCATGCATTATTGCTTAATTATGTGACATGCTTGGAGCATGTTGTGTGTAAATTGTTTGATCTCTATAGCCAGCTGCGCAACTCTGATAATTTTCCTGAAAATAGTATGTCTTGCAAAAATCATGTAAATTCGAAATCACAAGCTTACAAAAAATTTCTTTGCTACAAAGAAACTAGACATCTGGGGCTTTACGGTCATATCAATTATATGTCAATCGGAGATCTGTAGCCCCAGAAACAGAACTCGCAAAGTACTCGATAATTCAATGTATTTTTCCAAAAACCTCCTGACTTTAAAAAATCATAATAAATAGAGTCAATAGTTTTTGCAAATTTTATTTGACACAAGTAAAGTAGACATCTGGGGCTTCACGTGCATATAAATTATGTCTCATTCGGAGATCTGTAGCCCCAGATACCGAACTCACAAGGTGCTCGCTAAAACAGTTCAAAAATCCGAATTTAAATACAGCAGAAATTGGTTTGACAATTTAGATACCAGAATCACATAACTTTCAAACGAGATATAAAAATGATGCTACACCTATTTTCAAAACAGAATATACATTATAGCATGTCATTCTTCAAGATACTACATCAAGGTCAAATAATCAGCATACAATCAGCAGAAATAGCGAGCAAACAACAAGGTTGCCAAACAGCATAACTTAAACAGAATTTGTCATGTGATCATGTCATCAAACACTTCTTCTCCTTCCTGAAATTTTATAAAAATTGAGCCCCATAAGGGGTGAGAAAAATGCCAGTAGTGTGATAGTAAAACCAGTATTGCCACAATATTAGTCTAGGTACAAAATTCCTGTTAGCATATGGGTGTCCTAGAGACAGTCTTTTGATTAAATAAATGACACTAGATGTAGAACTTTGTTTGTCGCAAATAAATGAAAGCACTATTTATTCAGTTTCATATTGTGTCTTGATATTACTTTTAATATTATATGAACAAACTGGATAAACCCCTTGGAATAGAACATGTATCTCTTGAGTATCTGTGATGAGATCACGATCATGAGGATTCAAGGATATTGCATGTCTATTCCTAATTATATGTTCCTAGTCTAGAGACACTGAGTTTGGGGATCAGTGATCTCGAGTAAGACTAGTATGACTTATCTACTTGTATATGGATACAAGGTAAAGACCTCATGAGCTGCAGATATGGAAATATCTTAGCTAAAGTCGTGGGTGGACCTATAAGAGTATAGCTCGCACTGAACAGACCCAAAAAGAGACTCTATAAGGAAATCTCACAGATAGTGTCATTAGAGTAATCTCTTTATGTTTGGGTATGTCTTTCCTTAGATCAGAAGTTATTACCTAGACTGTGTTCTTGAAGGCATGTTTTGATTGTATGCCTCGTCTGCCTGAAACATGGAGACTCATAGGTATACTGTTGGGCGTGTCCTTAAAGGGCACAGGGCTAGGGTAATAAGCTGAAGGAATTCGTCAAATCTCTGTAAGAGATTAGGTTATCTGTAAACCGGAGAAATCGGGATGACATTTACAGGGACTCGGGAATCTATGCATAGTAAAAGAGATCATGAGATGATCTACCTTTAGAGTCAGTAAATTGAAGATTCCCTATTTCGAATAAAGCTTACCCTAAACCGCAGGGGTTGATACATTTCCTTACCCTAGGTTAATGGGAAGATAACCGAGACGAAGGGAAATACATACGGTAACCAAATATGTGCAATAGGATGATCAAGTCATTAATCTGACTAGTTCTGGGGCAACAAAGCATTGCTAGTGCTCTGTGTTGTCATTAATTGGGTTGTGGGCTTGTTGGGCACAAGCCCAGTTATGTCAGAAGCTAAGTTGGACCTAATGGGTCACACACTAACACCTTGTAGACATGATGGACTAGCTTTGAAGGTATTGGGCCTAATAATGGTTGTTAACCCAAGAAGCTGTTTGGAAGCCCACCTAAATAGGTGGGTGGTGCATGGAGCTTAGTAATGGGCTTGGATAGTCCAAGCCATTACTAATTAATTTAATTAGTTAAATTAATAATCAAATATTTGAATTTCGAATTTTGAATTTGAAATTTGAATTTTGAAATTTGAATTTGGAATTTGAATTTGGAAATTCGAATTTTGAATTTGAAGTTTGAAATTTAAAATTTGAAATTTGAAATTTGAATTTGGAATTTAAATTTTGAAATTCGAATTTTGAATTTGAAATTTGAAATTTTGAATTTGAATGTTTGAACATTTTAATTCAAGTGTTTGAATTCGAATTTGAATTGGCTTTGAAAAGATGTTTCATAACAAAAGGATAAGATAGGATCTTATTGGAACATATTCCTTGGATCAAGAAGCATCTTTGGAGCACATTCTTGGGCTGTTTGGGGCGCATAATTGAGTGATAAGAATTTCATCTTATCACTTAAAACAAAGCTCCATTCAGATTTGGTGGTTGAGGGAATCAGTGGGTGAGTTGATTCAAATTTTGAATGCAACTACTCAATATATTTGGACCCCTTTTAGGGCTGAATTATGCGCATGAAAAGTATACTATATGATAGTTTATAAATTTAAGTTTAAATTATTTTGAGCTTAGTTTCATGAGGATAAGATTGGAGGTTGTTGGCAAAATTGGTTTTGCAACAGCTCCACCTTATCCTCCCCTGATTCATGCGCAACTTTCAAAGAAGTCTGAAAGTTGGTTTTCATTTTTGAATGAATTAATTCTCTCCTCCTCTCCAAGGTCTGCTCATATATCACACTAGTTCCTCTCCTTAGGGTTTTGTAGAAAACCTAGCCTACTCTCCTTCATCTTATGCACCATTCTGTAGGGTAGTTCACTACACCTTTCCAAACAGAATACCTAGCCTCCACCTTCACCACTTGTGCGCATAGCAAGCCTCACTGTAAAGCATGAACCTATGTGTGCATGTATGTTTTCGCAGTAAAAATTTTGTTTTTACACCTTACATGCATCGGCCTTCAAAGGCCAGTTTACTTTCAAGTGGTATCAGAGCCCGGTTGCTTTACCATCGGCGGGTGATGGTACCTTGTTTGTGAAAGGAGTTTTTCACGGTCGAAATCTTTAAAGGGTTAAAGTTTAAATTCTGCATATGGATTTTGAATCACAAATCCTTTAAAGTGTTTAAGTTTTTGTTTTTATGAACATGTAAATTTGATTCTGTGTTCATAAAACATTATGCATCATGGTTTAGTTTCTTTTTCTTTATAAAAGTTTTAAAAGGAACACCCTTTTTGAAAGGGTAGATTCGGCCATGGAGAGTACTAAGAGTACCTTGAATGATTTCTTATTTTTCTCCATGAATTGTGTCATGTTTATATGCATGAAATTTTGTGACAAAATTTATCATATAGTCACCTATATGATTCGGCCATGAAGGAGTTTGTGGCTATAACACCTCATATATTTAAATGTGAATTTTTATATTGTATTGTGAAATGAAAGTTGGTGGATTAGTGAAAATCCAAGGATTATGGCCAAAATGGGCAAAAAGGGCAAAATGGTAATTTGCCAACCGTGTGTTCTGAGGCTTAAATACTGAGTTTGAGATTTCAAGTGACAAAAGTAATGCTGGAAATGGAATCAGGGCGGAAAATCGAGTGAATAGGCAAATTTGGGAAAAATTGATGAATAGTGATTTTTAAGTGTTAAATACTGTGGTGTGAGTGTACCAATAGGTGTGAAATTTGTATCAATATTTTGGAGAAACAAAAATATGTCATGGACTGGAAAAATATGTAGATTAAGAATTTATGATCGGAATTTTTATCGGGGTTAAAGTTAGATCGCGTGTGGGACCCGTGTGATCGAAGTCACTTGGCCCCACCTCCTTTTCTTCTTCATTTCCTTTCCTTTTTGTTCTCTCCTGCGCGCGCACACAGTGTGAAGAACCAAAACACACCCTTCTCTTCATCTTTTGGCATTTCTTCATTTCTTCACCGAATCGCTTGATTTTGGTGTTGAAATCTATTGTAAACAACCTTCCAAAGCCATTGGTAACATTTAGAACCCTTGAATCCACCTCCTTGCTGCGTTTTTGGCAAAAATCAGATCCGACCCACTTGGGTTCTTGGAGCTTTGTTGGAGTTTTGATCTTCTTATGGTTTAGTGAAGCCTTGGTGGTGATCATACAACACATTGTGAGTATATTTGTGGTATTTTTGTGGTTGATTTCATAGATCTAGGAATTTATGCTCTAAACCTTTGATTTTAGATGTGTGATGATAGAGAGCCCAAATGGAAAAATGCTATTAGATGAAAAGGCCTTAGAATCATGCTTGTAAGCTAGAAATGCTATGATAATTTTTGGTGAAAAAGATAGGTTTTTAACTTAGGAAAATTTGAGGGATTTTCATGAAAAATGAGTTTTGGTGTAATTTGGATTTAATGATTGTTGTAGGGTGCCTCACACGGACGGAATTGTGAAAAGTTGATTTGGAGCATACGCTTGGAACGGTATTGCTCGTATTGAGGTAAACTCTTGGAACTTGGGTTTAATCCCTAGTGTGCTCCACCACACCTAGTGGAAGGTAGTGGTTGGATTATGTGGTTATGACATGGCGTGATTGTGTGCTTGTATGCATATTGCTTGGATTTTGTGAAAATTGTTTGGTCACTGGCCAGTTGACGTGTGTTGGGTTTGGACATCCGCTGGATCATTTCGTGACGGAGTGCCAGTTGGACTGCCATGGGGTCGACTCTGGGAGCGACTCCAGGATGAGCCAAACGTGGGACATCCGCCGGATAGGTCTCTTGAGGAGTTCCGGTTGGGTTGGCCATGGAGTTTTCTCAACCATGGGAGAAGCTCTAGGATTGTCTCGGGAGTTATATGATGGAGTCCTTGAACATGAATCCATGCGTGGATGTTCTTGGGTGTCTCCAGTTGGTTGGTGATATTGTATTGCTTGCATATTACATGATGTCATATTTGTACATTTTAGTGAGCCATGGAGTGGAGAGAGCCTCTAGCTCCATTGGTTTACTGAGATATATCCGTATATCTCACCCCGTGTTTGGGGGACCACATTTCAGGTCACTATGAGCCGGGAGGAGCTTCGGGCAAGAAGCCCGTATAGTGGACATTGGATTGGCATGCGGTGCATTGGGATTGCATGACATTTTGGAGGAGGAATATGGAGTGCACATAGCATGACATTAGTATTTTGAGACTTAGGTCATGAACATATTGCATGATGTTATTTCCATGCTTTTTGGTAGTGTTCATGATTGTATACTAAGTCTTAATTATTGCTTATTATTCATGACATGGATAATTGTATATTTTGAGTGAGCATGGGACTTGTCCATTGCCACATTCATAGCACTTGAAGTCTTGGTACTTATGTTGTAAAAATGGTCCATATTTGTATGTAAATGGCCATAACTTGGAGAACTTTGTAAATGATGTATGTTTTAAGGAAAATGCATGATGGAAGGGCCTAGAGCCTACATTAGGACATGATTATGAGTTGTGTGGAGTACCAAGGGGTTAGGGATGGATTACACAACCCTTTTGGGGCTTTAAAATGCTGTAATCTGTCATTTTTACTGCATAGTAATCGATTACCCAAGCATGGTAATCGATTACCATGCAACAGGGGACGAAAAATTGGCTACTGTCTTCACTGGTAATCGATTACTGAGCTTTGGTAATCGATTACCATGTGAGGTAATCGATTACCCAAAGTTAGTAATCGATTACCAGAATAGAGGAGGTCAAAATTTGGCTACTGCCTCATTTTTGACAGGTGGTAATCGATTACCCACTGGTAATCGATTACCACAGTGTAATTTTCGAAAATTCAGGTTTTTCTAGACTAAAAGAAAGGGGCTTAACTTGATGGGTAGAACTCCAATTGGTACGTGGTTTGAAACCACGCGTAGACAACGTAAAGGACTATAACTTGGTAAAATGTGAGAGTAAGATGGTGAGTTTAAATGAATTGAATAAAAAGAAGGATGAATGATGTTAGCGAATTGTATGCTTCCGCGTATTGCATTTACAATTATAGTGTGGTTTTAATTGATTACGGAAAAAGTGTTTATGTAAGAAAAGGAATATGATAAAAGAAAAATTTGCCCGTAATTTAATTAACCCAATCACTGTGATTGTAACTGCGCTTAATATCATAATCAATGTTAACAATACCGGTGTACAACGGGCTGTTACAGTGGCTACATACATGGTTTAATTTTGTTTTCTTTAAGAAAGAATTAACAAAATTTGAATTAAAATTGTTTTTGAAATCGGCCAATTGAGAAATTTAAGATTATGAATCTTGATATTATTTTGATGTTTAAATGTTAAATGTCAAAATATATGTGAAAATATTATGTGATAATATAATATTTGTGTTTGCAAGTTTTGAACTTTTCAGGTACAAACAGGAAGGGGATGGTCATGGTGCCCAAATTTGAATTTTTTTTGAATTTTAAATTAATGTGTAATCGCGCCCTTTAATTTACAAGTGTATTTGTAATTTAAATTTTGTAATTTTGTCCATCCAAAGAGTTTTTGGAGTTTCTTTAATTATGTGTAATAGGTTAGTGGCGTATAGACGACAAGCGGCCGTTGCTTAAAGAAGCAAAAAGGACAAAAGCGCGAGCACCATGTCTATCTCAATATAAACTGTTTATATGCATGTATGATTAGAACGTCTAGTATGCATGAATTGGGCAAACCGCGTTTTGTATGGTTATTATGTTTGTCCAATAGCGACTTGTGTATGCTGATAGATGTTTGACATAGGTAACGACTAGCATGATAACTTATAACATGCGTTTGATGGGACCTAATTAACCCTAAAATAAAAGGAACCCTTAAAAGGAATAAATAATTAAGTGTATGATTACCTCCCACCACCAATGCTACTCAAAACTCTTCTACATAGTGGTGCTTCACAACTCAATTGGGACCCACTGTTTCGATGAGCTAGAGTAGTGTTTGAAGTGTAAGAGACTTAGGGTGCTGGTTTAATGCTTAACTAAGACATAAGTTGCAGGCACAACCGGGCTTATGTGCTTAGGGTAATGGTGCTAGGTTGGTTACATGAGATGCACCACTAAGTGACAAAGAGTTGTCAACCTAATGTTAAGAGAGGGTATGAGATACTGTTGATAAAGATCAACCCATTATTTAAATTAATCTTGCGGTCTCAGACGGAGATTAAAATAAATAATCGCACTCTTAATCCCACTAAGGTAAAATCTAAAGTAGATTAACCCTAAGTCAAATAGGAAGGGTCATTGACTTAGATAAAATAGTGGGAGGGGCTAAGTATTTAAAGTCTTTAATAATTTGCTTTTAACTACATAACCGTATATTAACTAAAACTATCTTTAAATCTCTTTCAGCTTATAGTATGACTAATCCACTGTCACTGCGTTCAATACTCGATACGAATAAACTGACCGGTATCAGAACCTAAGAATTGTTCTATTGCCTACGTTTTAAAGTCTCCACGGGAAGGGGAAGAAGGGTTTGCGAATTTGAAACCCATCAACAGCACTTGGATGACAATGTGATGACATTATGCATCATGTTGGCATCCATGTCGCCTGAACTGCAAAAGCAGCATGAGCATATGGATGCTCCCTATATTACATCTCAAGGAGTTGTATGATATTAAAGGCAGGCATTCAAGAGAACTGTTCTCTTTCAGAGCATGTCTGTTGGCAGCCATGTTCTCAAAATGATTGGGCTCATTGCGTTCTAGGAAACCTAGGCTTCATCATGGATGCCGAATAAGTAATGACTTAGTCCTCACCTCACTTCCACCTTCCTTCAGTCAATTCATCATGAATTACAATATGCATGGGATGCAAGTGAGCTTGCCTGAGTTGTTAAGCATGTTAACAACAACTGAAGTGTCTATCAAGAAGGATAGGACACAGGCTCTTTTGATTGGTGGGCCTAGCAAGGCCAAGGGAAAAGGTAATGAGCCTGCAAAAGGTGACCCCCCTTAAGCCCAAAGGAAAATCCAAGAAGAAGAAGGGCAAGAAGAAGGGTAAGAAGGCACCTAAGGACAAGGGTGATGCTGAGTGCTTCCATCGTGGCAAGAAAGACCACTGGAAGAGGAATTGTCCAGACTACCTGAACAATGTGAAGGACAAGAAGCACGGCTGCCTCAGGTATTTTCATTATTGAGATAAATTATTCTTATGCTAATCCAACCTCATGGGTATTGGATACCGGATGTGGTTCTCATATCTGCAATATGTTGCAGGTACTTAGGAGCCCAAGGAGATTGGATAGATACGAGGTGGATCTCCGCGTTGGTAATGGAGCAAGGGTTGCTGCTCATTCAGTTGGAGATGCTGACCTTATTTCGCCTACGGGCCTTTTATTGCATTTGAATAATTGTCTTTATGTTCCGCATATTTCTAGAAACATTATTTCAATTTCTTGTTTAAAACAAGATGGTTATACTTTCAGTATTAGGGATGGTACTTTTTCTATCATTTTGAATGATATGGTTTATGGTACTGCTTCTTTAATAAATGGATTGTATGTGTTGGAAATGGGAAATGAAGTGCTCAATATAGATGAGAAACGACCTAGGACGGATAATCAATCTTATCTTTGGCACTGTAGACTAGGGCACATAAATGAAACAAGATTGTCTAGGATGCATAGAGATGGATACATGGACTCCATGGATTTGGAATCCTATGGACAGTGTGAATCTTGTCTAGCTGGGAAAATGATTCGACAAAAGCCCAAAGGGCTTGAGAGTCATAGGGCTAGTGAGTTATTAGAACTCATTCATACTGATGTATGTGGCCCAATGTCTGTTGAGGCTAGAGGTGGATATTCCTATTTCATTACCTTTACAGATGAAAAATCAAGATTTGGGTATATATACCTAATGAGATATAAATCTGAAGCTTTTGAAAAGTTCAAAGAGTTTAGGAATGAAGTGGAGAAACAGCGTGGCAAGATGATTAAGACATTACGATCAGATCGTGGTGGTGAATATTTTGAAATTTGGAATTTGAATTTTGAAATTCGAATTTTTAATTTGAAATTTGAAATTTGAAATTTGAATTTGAATTTTGAAATTCGAATATGGAATTTTGAAAATTTGAATTTTGAATTTGAATGTTCGAACATTTGAATTCAAGTGTTTGAATTCGAATTTGAATTGGCTTTGAAAAGATGTTTCATAACAAAAGGATAAGATAGGATCTTATTGGAACATATTCCTTGGATCAAGAAGCATCTTTGGAGCACATTCTTGGGTTGTTTGGGGCGCATAATTGAGTGATAAGAATGTCATCTTATCACTTAAAACAAAGCTTCATTCAGATTTGGTGGTTGAGGGAATCAGTGGGTGAGTTGATTCAAATTTTGAATGCAACTACTCAATATATTTGGACCCCTTTTAGGGCTGAATTATGCGCATGAAAAGTATACTATATGATAGTTTATGAATTTAAGTTTAAATTATTTTGAGCTTAGTTTCATGAGGATAAGATTGGAGGTTGTTGGCAAAATTGGTTTTGCAACAGCTCCACCTTATCCTCCCCTGATTCATGCGCAACTTTCAAAGAAGTTTGAAAGTTGGTTTTCATTTTTGAATGAATTAATTCTCTCTTCCTCTCCAAGGTGTGCGCATATATCACACTAGTTCCTCTCCTTAGGGTTTTGTAGAAAACCTAGCCTACTCTCCTTCATCTTATGCACCATTCTGTAGGGTAGTTCACTACATCTTTCCAAACAGAATACCTAGCCTCCACCTTCACCACTTGTGCGCATAGCAAGCCTCACTGTGGTGTTCATCTGGTGGCTTTCAAGAAGGAGTTCTTGCATCATTGACGAACGGTGGTGTGGATCACCATTAGAGGGTTTGAACCCTTCATGCCTGACATCTGATCTCCCTGACTGATCAGGCCAAAAAAAAGGTAACATCATGCTGTCTTAAAGCATGAACCTATGTGTGCATGTATGTTTCCGCAGTAAAATTTTTTTTTTACACCTTACATGCATCGGCCTTCAAAGGCCAGTTTACTTTCAATTCCAAAACAGTCGCATCAATATTTAAACTCAAAACAGATGCTATCATATAATCGGAGTGCGTATATAACGCCAGAGTACTAATCAAGGTGCGTATATAATGCCAAAATACTAGTCAAGATGCGTATATAACGCCAAAGTAATGTACGTTCATAGCACTGCAGTGCACGTACTACTAACAAACACAGTGGAGATCCCATATGTCCCCAAAGGTGAATTCCACTGCGACCTATTCGAACTGAGCCACGATTCCGTTCCCTGGTACCGGAAGGATGCCTACATGATGCGAGCTCAAAAATATGCTTACTTTTATTATATACTTCGGTTTCCAAGATGAATGCATAATGTTGTATGCTATGACATGTTTGACTTCAAACACACATGAGAAATGCAGTTTTATGATGACCATGATCATGACTAGGTATCAGAATTAGAGTACCATGTTTATCATGGATTTTTAATACCAAAGTCGAATAACAAATACTTCCAAAACAGAATTCCCATCATGTCAAGTCCAAGGCAGATTGCAAATCATATTTAACAAAAATACGAATCCAAGGCACATGTGAGCAACAGTTCAAAATTCCATACACTAGCTAATATTCACAATAGGTCTCACCACCAAACACTTACCTTGACACTTTAGCTTTTTAGTCTAACATTCCAAAATCAGCCCAACGTCCTTGAGGCTTGAGGACCTAATCAAGAAGGTACCAAACAGAATTTTACTTTATTTTCCTTATAAATCACAAGGTTCCATTCGAAATTCATACTTCTAGTACCAAGTTCCTTTCATGACTTTAAACTAGACTTTACATGCTTCTAATTACAGATGTACTCCCTAACTTAATTGTCCAAATCTTTTTCTGATTAACTCTTTAATTTTGCTAATGGTTAACAAATGACATAAATATAAATCCCTATGCATTTAATTCGGTTGTCTTGACCATCAATTAGGTGCTACAATTTATTATTTACCAAGCATCTCCTACAATGTTTAGGGTGCGCTAAGGGAACTTAGAGCATGCTATCTACATAGATTATTAATATATACAAGACTTGATTCAAAACAGATTTCATGGTTCTCTCCCTAATTTTTTTTTTGTCTTGATAATAATTTTACCAAGCGTTAACAATGATACAAAAATTCAAAGGTTCTAATACATGCATTTACGGTTTTCAGGCCAACAACTAGAGGGCTTCTATTTTCATTTATCATACCACTACCTACAAGGCTTAGGTGCGCTAAAGGCTCAAAGAATGCTGCCTATGTCAATTATAAATGCTTACAAGGCTTAACAATTTCCCCTAATCCAAGAAATAGTCTTTAATTCCACAAAATTACCTTTCAAGTTCCATATAACACCTCGTAAATTTAAATGTGAATTTATATGATATAATGTGGGTGAAAAAGGAGAGATTAGAGAAAATCCTGAAATTGGGGTCAAAATACGTATCAAGGGCAAAATGGTAATTTACCAAACACGTAACCCGAGGCATGAAAAATTGAGTAGGAGATCTCAAATGATAAAAATAATGACGGAAATGGATTCAGGACGAAAAATCGAGTGAATAGGCAAGTTTTGAAAATTTTGATGAATAATGATTTTTCCGGTGTAAAAATACTGTGGTATAATTGTACCGATAAGAGTGAAATTTTTATGAGTATTTTTAGGAAACAAAAATGTGTCATGAACCAGAAAAATATATAGATTATGAATTTGTGATCGGAATTAGGTGATGGATTAAAGTTAAATCAGGTGTGGCATCCGCCTGTGGCATAAGTGAGTCAAACTAACCTTTTTCCCTCACTTTTCTCTCTCCTTCCCCTTCTTCTTCCTCGCGCAAAAACAGCCCCCCCATTGTCATAAGCTTGATTTTTCTCTTCCTCACACATCACTCATTTCTCCACCAAATCTAGCAAAGTTTGTGTTGAAACTTGATGGAAATGGCCTTCTAAACCCATTGGCACTAGTGGCAAGCCTTGAATCTAGCTCTATTTTACGAAATCTCCCCTCTAAGGCCGCGGCTCAAGCTTGTAGATTTGTGTTCATGGAGCTTCTAGGTGCTCCAACGGTGGAGTATGTTTGGGAGGAGCCTTGTGCCTTGCATTTGGGTGAGTTTCCTTGTATTTTAACAGTTGAATCTTATGATTTGAATTATGAACCCTAAAGAGGGCTTAGTTGATTGATGTATTTAGAGAGCTCAATTGGGGAAAGTTTGTACATGAATGTGTCTTAGAATAATGTGTATTAGCTATAAATGCAATAAAAATTATTGAGGAAAAATGTGGATTTTATAACTTAGAAAATTTGAGGGTCATGAAATGGTGAAGTTGAATTGTGTGAGGATTGTGGAGAGTTATTGTATGATGTGGTAATATGATTATATGATGAGTGTAAGTGTTAAATTGGATTGAGAACCTTGTTGGATGGTTCCTTGTAAATTTCGAACCATGTGGTGTGGAAAGGAATAATTGAAGTGAAAATGTGGTTTTAAATCAATGGCTGATACATTGGTAGATGAGTGAGCTAGGGTGATGATTCTAGTGGTTGGAATGATTGAATAAGTTGTATGATGGCCTTTGAACCTGATGGATAATTGTTGATCATAATTATTGTGAAATTGATGTGTTATTGCAAATGGTTGATGATCATGTTGTTGATCATATAGGTTGCCTCTCACGGACGCTATGGAAGTGGATTAAAATCGGAGCTTACGTATGGAGCATTGGCTTCGGATTTGAGGTAAACCTTTGGAACTTGGGTTTAGTCCCTTGTGTGCTCCACAACGCCTAGTGGAAGGTTGTGGTTGGAATTTGTGTTGTTGACATTGTGTGAATATGTATGTTCATGCATTATTGCTTGATTGTGTGACATGCTTGGAGCATGTTGTGTGTGAATTGTTTGATCTCTGGCCAGTAGATGTGTGTTGGTTTGGACTTCCGCTGGAAATTCCGTTGGGGATTCCGGTCGGGTTTTGCCGTGGGGCCAACTCTGGGAGCGGTACCAGGAGGATCCAAACGTGGGGCTTCCGCTGTATAGGGCTCATGAGGAGTTCCAGTTGGGTTTTACCACGGGGTCGTCTCAACCATGGGATAGGCACCAGGAAGATTCCGGGAGTTATATGATGGGGTCCTTGAACGGAATCCTGATGTGGATGTTCTTGGATTTGTCCCAGTTGTTTGTGATATTGTATGCCATGCATTTCATACTATGTTATTGTTGCACATTGAGTAAGCCATGGGGTGGAGTGATCTTCTAGTACCCTTGGTTTACTGAGATATATTTGTATATCTCACCCCGCGTTTGGGGATATCATTTCAGGTTAGGTTGAGCCTGGAGGAGTGGAGCACGAGGTGCATATGGAAGGCATAGCATGATAGAGGATTTTGCTGGATACACTTAGCATAGAGTTTAATGTTTTGGATTTAGATCATGAACTTGTGCATGTTGAAAATGCCATGCCTTTGTATATTCATGACTATATTTAAGTCTTTTAAAAATGGATGTATAACTATACTTTGATTATATGTATATTCTGTGTGAGCATGAGATCTGTCCATAGCCACCTATGATGTATTGGAAGCATGTAAATGTAATGTGAAGGGCTTTAGGCCTAGTTTATGAATTGATTATAATGATAGTTAACAAAAGCATGCAATGGAACTTTGGTGATTGAAACATAATGAATATCATACATGTAAATGGATTGTGATGGGTTGTAAGTGCCCCAAGGCGTTGTTGGTCCTTGTGTGTGCCACCCATATGATTTTATATACCTTGATGTCTTAGGTTGCCTTAGCAAAATTGGGGATTTTTGTAAAAACAAAGGGGACTCTGTGAATTTTCGGGAAATGTTGGAATACAAATAGGGTTCTGCCCACTTTTCGTCTCATATGTGATGGAATTTTACCTCTTGACCTTCTTGGAAGTTATAGATGTTTCTTTTAGCTTTCCAACGAGACCAAGATCGCGTCAATCGGATGAGTATAACTCCAGTTAGGGGTGAAATACGATGGCTAGGTGTAAGCTCCGGAACGTTGGCGCAAATCGTGCGGTGTTGGCGCAAATCGCGCCAAGATACAGTGGGGAAATGCATTTCTGGCGCACCTCGCGCCATGGTTGGCACACCTCGCACCATTGGGCTAGGAAAGCCTCTGTTTCATGGCGCAAATAGCGCCGTTCCTGGCGCAAATCGCGCCGGAAACAATGAGTTCAGCATCATGTTTTTTAGAAAATGCATAACTTGAGCTACGGTGTTCCGAATTGAGCACGGTTTGAACCCACGTGAAGCTAAAGAGAAAATATATGACATACTAAGCGATGAAAGGTTTTTGTGAGGCATGAAATTGTTGGAGTAAATAAAATTGTTAAGGCCTTTAGTGTTTAAAAATGGAATGAATGAGTCTTTGCTATGTTGGTTTATGGGAACCACTTAGCAACCTTTAAACGAAAGTTGCATGGTATTAGGCTATAGTATTAATAATTCCGCATGAAGTTTTGAGTTATGGTCACAGTTATTTTAAAGGTATAAACGATATTAAAAAGGAAAAAGTTTACCCGTATTTATAAATGAACTACTGTGATTGTAATTGCGCTTAATATCATAATCAATGTTAACAATACCGGTGTACAACGGGCTGTTACATTCCACAACTCGGGTTCACTTGCATGCACCCAAAGATTCAAAATTTTAAGGCTGAACAAAAAAAGAAAAGAAAATAATTAACCAATTAATACTCTCCTAAGTTACATGTAAGGGCCGAAGCATAGGGTGGAAGGAGAGTTTTGATTGCTCAACAAAATAACAGTGAAGCTATTTCCCAAGCCCCTAAATCGGATTCTGTAGGTATGCATACATCAATAGTCAAGGTTTTTTCCGGTTTGATTCAAAATAATGAGATATGAGGTCATCTTGTTGCTTCTTCAATTAACGCTAGAGAGAGAGAATAAAATGGATAAGATATTGCCTCTTGACGAATGGTGAGATATACATGCAGATTTTGGTTTTGGGGTAAGTTATGGATCATGAGTGGAGGAATATTGGGCTGACTTAACCCCAATTTACACTCTTGGGCCGTTGCCCATGAAGGAAATTAGACTCAATAATTTACCTAAGCCATATTATTTCATGTAGCTATAAGTTGTGACTAGATTTTTCATAAGGAGTACTTAAAAGTATTCCTATCCTACCCATACTTAGACTTTTAATTCACGACATGCATTCACATCCACCAAGGCATTTTAGATAAATTCCTAATGGTTACCTATCTTATGTAATATACTATTAACTATTATTTCATGTTCCCACTAGTTAGTAACTAGGGCTTATATATATATATATATATATATATATATATATATATATATTTATATATATATATATATATTGTAGTTAAACTTGCTACTATCCCTTTTTAACTAATGTTTTAAATTCTTAAAATTCTCATGTATTCACTTATAATTGCCATCAGAATAATTTTCCTAATTTGATTAAGTCCAGTCTAAATATTTACATGGAATTCGAATTTCAAGCATACTTCACATCCCTAATTGCAAGTTATGTAATTTCCTAATTAGGTGGGATGTTACACCGGTTCAACCGATCGGGTCACCGGTTTTTATGAAAACCGGCCGAGTCGCACCGGGTCACATTGGTCTGTAACATAGCCAGTCCAACATGAAAATCGGACCGGTTACATGACTGGGTCACCGGTTTCCGGGTCGACCCGACCGGGTCGGTGCGGTTTCTATAACATTGGTTATAATAGTCTTTCTAATTATAATTTTTTAATTTTTCAACCCAAAATAACGTCGTTTTGGGAGTGAATCTAGATAACTTATCTACATTCACTACAGAAATATCAAAGCCTTAAAAAATTTAATATTTTTGAATTTGTAAGGATCTGAAAATATTATCTATAATCATATTATTATTATTATTGATTTTCTTTTCCTTATTCACTAAACAAATTGTTTGGATTGAATTTTTTGGAGAGAAAAGGAAAACATCATTAGCCAAATCATCATTGTTAATAACAAAATTTATATTCTTGAATTTGAAGGGTTTCGAAATATCACATCATAAATAGAATCATATTTCAAAATCCTAGTAATTTCAAATTATTATTTTTCCCTTACGCACCAAATTATCTTTAACCCTATATATTAGTTATATAGACTTTTTCTTTTTTGGTACATAGTTATATAGACTTTTAGTTCCCAAAGCTTTAATGTTATGGGATGTTTTAATCTTCTCAGGGTGAGGTGCTTATTAATAAATTAATATCATATCGTTGATAACAATGTTATTAAAATCAGCTCGGTCATTGATCCGGTCAAGGTACTGGGCCACTGGTCAACCGCATGACCCGGTAATTATATGAGAATTTATAATTTATCTTAAAAAATTACAAACATACTCAAATATCTAAAAAAATAATAAAAGTTTCAAATATTTTAATATAAAAATAATAAATCACATATTATTATCAATAAAAGATCAAACAAAAATATAATGATCGTGATACGGGGCTTTAGGTTCAGAAAACGACATCTCTAACTATAAATTAATTCGAATTTTTATGCATAGTACATAATTGAGATAATATTAAATATCTTTAGAATAAATCTTTAGTGATTCAAATATGATTTATTTATTTTTATTCATTTTTGTTTAATTCTTTCTATTATTTTAATAAAAGATATTAAAAATATATTGAATTCTATATATCTATTTTATATATATTCTATATTCTATATATATTCTATATGTTATAGTATATGTTTATTATTTTATAGAGTTATATTATATATATATATATATATATATATATATATATATATATATATATATATATATATATATATATATATATATATATATATATATAAACTATAAAAGGTGTACTTAATTTAGAATATTTGTCCATTCATTTTGTGATATATAGATAAAAAATAGTGTAAAGGATTTCTCTGGAGATAAGTCATTTTGGGACGAAAATCAAAGTAATTTTGTAATTTTAATATATTACAAGGTTATATTAGTCTTTATCATTATAATTTTTTAATTTTATAACCCAAAACGATGTCGTTTTGAGCTCACTGGAGATAACTTTATCTCCGGTGACTGGAGAAATTCTTTTTCCTAAAAAATATCACATTATCTGAAAAAATATATATGATATTTTTTGTGTGTCACGAGATGAATGAAAATATATATTGTGTACTAAAAATTTATTCACAATCCATAATGTTTACAGGCATCGACATGATGACATTGACATATTAAGTAGATGATTTGTATTTTGCTTTTGGTTCCCTTTAATTTACGAAGGGGAAAAATTATATTTATTTAAAAATTTTCATAATATATAAAGGATTTTATATTTCTTTCAACATGAGAATTGAATTCTCATGTTGTAGAGACAAAAAACATGTGGGACCCGTAATTTAATTAACTCAATTACTGTGATTGTAACTGCGCTTAATATCATAATTAATGTTAACAATACCGATGTACAACGGGCTGTTACAGAAAACATATCAAACAACTATTGTAATTACATGATGGATGTGGTGTAACACCTCGTTGTATACAGTTTGTTAACATATGACATTAAACGCAATTACAATCACAACAATTGAACAAAAATACAGATAAACTTTTTTTTATTAATAAACGTTTATGTTTAAAATCAATCCTATAATTAACACAATTCAAAAAACTATAATCATAACTAAAACAATATGCGGAACACTTAATGTTTATTTAACTATGCCAAACATTGCTCTAACAAAGTATCAAGTAGTCCCCTTAAACCAACAAGACTTAAAACTCATTTTATTCATATTCAACACTAAATTATCTTCACTTTTTATTACATTGGAAATCCTCTAATTCCTCTATGGTTCTCATCTCCTACTATGTTTTAGATCTCTTTGTTAGCTTTGAGAGAGTTCAAACCGCGTTCAATTTGGAGCTCTATAGCTGAAATTATGAATTTTTTAAGAAAATGGTGCTGAAGCTAAAAGTGGGTTGGCGCTGGTGGGCATGTAACATCCCAAGGGTTGACGAGGGTAGGAAGTGATTGCCGGTGCAAAAAAAAAAAAAAAATAAAAAAAAATTCACTGCTTAGCCATTTCTTGTATGTTCTTGATGAAATAACATAATTTAAGCACGAGAACAGTCGGTTTACCTTATCTTAACAAGTTAGGCGATCAAAGCTCAGATTTTTTCTTGAATATTAAACGATAAAGGTTAGATCAAATATCAATCATGCCTTGCAGAACCAATATCAACTATACATACTGTTCTTAGTTGGTTTCTGCATTACTTATGGATAGGAAATTTTGTCATAACAACACTGAACAACTCAGAAACTTGGGTAAGTCATGCAGTTAGCAAGCCACATATTTATGTTCCTTCAAACATGCATTAACAACGTGATGACAATCAAAATAGTAACAACCAGTAGTAGAACATTGAATGCAGAACTTACTGATCATATCCGACAATTGATAACTTGATTTCTGATAACGTTGCATGTACAATAGGTACTTGATACTATAACCTAAAAATATGAATTCATGTTATCAAAAAAAAAAAAATGAATTCAATGAGATTGATTTGAAACTCATAAAAAGTGAGCTACAGAAAGTGCAAGGAACTAAAACTAAGGATATGATAATAGCAATGATTCATCTGGCAGAAAAAAAGTCATTTCAGCTCTGGTAGAAGTTGTCATGTTATCATCACAAGACTCGGTGGAAAGCCAATAGAAAGTACAGAATCAACAACTGGAGTGATGCGAAAAAGAGGACAAAAGAACTGAGGGAAGCAGATAAATCTACCACGAAGCTAAAAAGAAAAGATGAAAAAGAGAATAAAAACTTCGTTGAAATGGCTCCATGAACCTCAATTTTTTCCCAAAAATTCGCTGCTGTAATTGGCTTGGATCTCCTTAAATCGACGGTTTCAAGGCCAAAGGATGGTACCAATGTGTTTAGAAGGTTGTTTCTAACAAATTTTAACACAAATTATGTTGGATTTGGTGGAGAAATGAGTGGCCATGTGAGGGCTGTTTTGCGCGACCATGGAGAGAGAGAGAAGTGAAAGTGATGAGTGAATAGTGAGGGGATGATGTGGCTTAAGTGAAATGTGAGTGGAGTGGGTCCCACGCCACCTCACGCGATTTAAATTTCATCCGAACTTTCACTAAACGTTCAAAAATTCACAACCTATTTAGAAACTCTAATTTTTAACATTAACCATTCTCCTTTAATTATACTTGATCAGATGAATCCGGAGTTTTCCGGTCTTTCGGATGAAACACTGTTTTAAGCTGTTGCGCTCGCCGTTGGCACGCTTCCCCAAACTGACTTAATTCCATCAAATTTTATCAAAAATCATATTTCCTAACTCTATAAACCATTTATGACTCATATTTGAAATCTAGAGCTCAAAACTCGACTGGCACGTTTCACGGTGCAATCGTACCGCGGTATTTATACACGCGAAAAATACTATTCACTGATTTTTCTGAAACTTGCCTATCCACTCAATTTTTCGTTCTGAATCCATTTCCAAGGTTATTTTTATCATCTGAGACCTTCTAGTGAATTTTTATCTCCCTAGGGTTGTGTGCATGACTAATTACCATTTTGCCCTTTGTTTGTATTTTGGCCTTATACTCAGTAATTTCACTAATCCTTCTCTTTAATTTTCTTTTAATATTTTAATATTTAATCTTAGAAATGTGAGGTGTTATATGACACAAACAAATTCTAACCGACAGAAACTTGGTGTGTAAATGCCATTTAGTGTATATGTATATGTTCATGTACTTCATGTATGAAAGAGCTGTTATGGAATGGTTTCTGTCATAATGTATTTAATGGTTTGTTAGTTGGTGGAATGATTAAATTTATTTTTATTTAATGATACAGAGGAATTGACTATCATTATGGAGATTCTGTAATTTCAATTGTATATATGTGTCTTCAATGTATTGAAGCACAAATTTAATGAAAATGAAGGAATTGCATAGCAGCATAGTTATTGAAGGACCTAAAATATTGTCATTCTTTAATGGGCTGTCAAAATTTTTATAATTACAAACAACATTATATTGACTACATGAAACCCAAATGTACAGACTGCTAGTGGATGTTCCATGTATACAATTTACACCTTCGATATTGTACATTCCCATCATGAAGCAACACAACTAGAATATAACTGATCTATTTTTTGCACCATAACTTTGACTATATACAATCCCTTCGAAAATGTACACAAATCCGTCAATTATTCCAAGTTTCATGGCTTATTTTTTTGCCCTTCATACACAGTATCTCCATTTCTGCATGGACCATGGCTAAGGCACCTAAGGACTTGCAATTTTTAAATCCTTCCACAATAAGCTGATCATTGATCATAACATCTCCTTTGTATGCCATGCTAAACTTAAAAGACTTGAAACCTGCAATTGGAAAAAATACATGTACAACCTTATTTAAATTACTCAGAGCTCATGCAATTGGAAAAAATACATGTACAACCTTATTTAAATTACTTAGAGCTCATGCATCAAAGGTTTATTTCTGCATGATCAACATAGAAAAAAGCTAAATAATTAATTTTACCTGTATTGGAGACATATCCCTCTGCATATAGTCAAGAGGGGTCCAAGAGATAAGCTTGGCACAAGTGTTAGACCCCAAAATACAGCTTCTGATAGTGTTCCAATAACGAGGATCCTTTATTCTCTTCCTCAACCATGGTGAGTAATGCTGAAGATGATACTCCTTATAAACTCTACCAGGCAGAAAATTGAGAAGAAAAAAATAAAAAGGTAGAATCTTAATAGGAGCTTGTTCCCCACAAGAAAATTTGCCTAACAAAGAAAATAAGTACGGGAATACAACTCCCAACAATAGTAAATAATAGTAAAAGTACCAACTTATTATTGCACATGACACTCCAAACACCTTTTACAACTCCACCACGGGACGAACAATGAAGGCTGGAGGAACCTCGACAGGGTAACAAATATATATCATCTTGAAATCATTATTCTTGTAATCAAATCCAAATCCAAACATTGACCGAAATTCTAGGAAAGGGTTATCCAGCATTTTGGAGGTTGCGAGTTGGAACACTCTTCGTGTAAGAGGATTCAAGATGATGACCTTGATTTTGTAGCAATCAGTGATGGAAGTGAAGCAAATGAGACCGTTGAGAGCCCCCACAAAACGGTATGTACGACTATTACCAGGAAGCGAAAATGAGTATTGGATATTTGGGGGTGGGGGGAATAGAGAAGACTGATTACCCCGTTAAGTGCTGGACAAGGAAGAGAGGAGTGGAGAGTACTATGCGCTCTTTTATCAAAACTAATAATTATATTATTATTTTTGAAATTGCAAGAATTTTAAAATATGATTCTAATTATATGTTGATATTTCAAAATATCCTTCAAATTTATTATTAGCGATGATGATTTGATTATGGATGTTTTCCTTTTCTGTCTAAAAAAATTCAATGTATTTTTTTTGGTAAATAAGGAAAGAAAAAATATCACAAATCAATAATAATAATAATAATAATAATAATAATAATAATAAGATTATAAATGATATTTTAAAATCATTATCAACTCAAAAATATAAAATATATTATTGATAATAATAATAATATGATTATTGGTATTTCTTTTTCCTTCCTTATTATCAACCAGTGTTATTAAAACCAGACCGACCTGAGAACCGGTAAATCGATCATATAATCGGTCCGGTTGAAGCAACGGACCGGCCATACATTAGAATCATGCGACTCGGCCGGTTTTCATAAAAATCGGTGATCCGGTCGGCTAACCAGTGATCCGACCCGGTCCAAAAAAAAAATTCCAAAATTTTTTATTTTTCAAAAAAAATCATAATGGACATATTTGAATATTTTCTTGCTTATTGACATACATAAGTTATGTACCTACACTAAAGATTTATTCTAAAGATACTAAAGATTTATTCACTCGCAACTTGCAAGATTCAAGCAAATAAGGAAATAAAAAGAAAATCAATATCGTATCACTCGCTTAATAGATTTCCAAGATTTGCAAGATTCAACCAAATAAGGAAAGAAAAAGAAAATCAATATTGTATCTTGTTGATAATAAGGAAAGAAAAAGAAAATAAATGTCCTGCTTACTGTAAGTATGACTCGTTGACTCTCGCCGATCATCGCTAACACGGAAGAAGAGTAACAGTGCTCATACACTTTTCACCCTCTTCCATACACTCCTCTTCACCCTCTTACATACACTCCTCATAAGCGTCAGTCAGTCAGTCAGTCACAATGCCTGTATACTGATTTAATCACTCACTTCCAAGACTTGCAAGATTCAACCAAATAAGGAAAGTAAAAGAAAATCAATATCGTATCTTTAGCATTTCCTCAGATAATATAAGTAGGACTCGCTGACTTCTTTCAAACAAAAAAAAGGACTCGCTGACTCGCCACCCTCTTCCATACACTTCTCGTCACCCTCTTCCATACACTCATCATCAGCCAGCGTCAGTCACAATGTCCAATTCTGTTCCAGAAGAAATAGTGGAGGAAATTTTGCATCGCCTACCCCAAAAAGCATTGGAAAATGCATGGCAGTGTGCAAATCATGGAACTCAATGATAAAAAGTCATAGCTTCTTATCCTCTAATCAACAACGCTCAATCTCCAGTCATAATCTTGTCTTCCTTGTCCAGAACACATGTAATGAGTATTCTCTATGCTCCCCAAATATCGAATGCTCGTTTTCGCTTCCTGAGCCTAATTACAACATTGTAGGGGCTCTCAACGGCCTAGTTTGCCTCTCCCTTAGATCTGATTCCATTGCCACTATCATACTCTTGAATCCTATGACGCTTAGACACCTCCAACTCCAAACCTCAAGTTATGGGTTTGGGTTTGGTTTTGATTCCAAGAAGAATGATTTCAAGGTGGTGCATATTTATTACAGTGGTAACGCTCCCAATGTGGAATTGTATTCCCTCAACGATGGTGCTTGGAGGGTCATTAATGCTTCATTGGTGGAACCAAGCATCAATCTCAACCAAGAATTATATTCTTACGAGCGTTGGAATTGCGGGCAACAATTATTTTTTCAGGAGAGTATGCACTGGCTTACTGGCGTGTCAACACGCTATCTTGACCATTGGGATCAAATATCATATAGTTACCACATAATGATGTTCAATTTGGTTGAGGAGAAGTTAAGCAAGATGGAGCTTCCATAAGTGTTGGCTGAGAACCCCACTACGTTGTTTGACATTACTGTGATCGATGGTTGCCTCTCGGCTATACAGTATCATGGATATCGTACATATACTAGCTGTGATATATGGATGAAGAGAGAGTCATGGAGTAAGACTCACACTGTTTATCCATCAAAGGGAATGATTGCACAAGTATTGGGACAGAACATGAGCTCTGAAGTCTTAGTGCTTCAACATCGTCCGTGTAGAGACATAATGTCATTGTATTCATATGATCTCAAGAGCCAAGAGATGAGAGATCTTGGGGTCAAAAGTGAATTCATGTGTTTATGTGTTTCTGACTTCACATTTAGCTTGATTTTTCTTGACAAGGAAAGCAATGCCGATGGTTCGTGCATTTTAATAATATATATATGCTTTGTTTAATTTATTGTAGTTTTGTATTCATTTAGCTGACTAAGACTGTAATTTACTGTTGTTTATATGTGCAGTGCGGGACCCAAATGGTGAATCATCCCAAAAGTGGGCGAAGGCTAAGGCCGAGGAGGAAGATAAAAACGTAGAAATTGAATGGTTTATATAATAGGGGCTGAGTAAGTTCCATGGGGACCTAAACCCAACATTAAATCTTTGATTATGTTTTATTATTTCTGTTGTCACAGTCTAATTTTACTTTAGCTTCATACTTTTCTGAATTTACAAGTGTACATTTGCTTGAATGACTCTATTTATCTTTATATTTTTGCTTTTCTCTTTGTCATTCGTATGCTTTTCTTATTTTACAACAAGCTAGTTAGTCGTTACATGATAAAAAGACTTCTGGGTTTAGTAAATTGAACATGTTTTTTTTTTGCTTTAAGATAATTTAATAGCCATTCCAAATAGATATCTTTCTTTCATTTCGATTTGATTCTATACCTTCTATTGGCTTTTCACTGAGTGCTATTATGCTAATATGACTTTTTCTTCCGGTGCTAAAATGGCTTTTTCTCATTGTTGATGAGCTCAAATCATTCTCTAGATATATTCTTTTTTGCTTATACTCTCAACAGGAACAGGGATGTCAAATGTTGGTGTTGATCGATAAGAAATAACTTTTTTCTGAGCCAAGAGTTGCAAATGCCAGGAAGCTATATAAGAGATCACTTATTGCAGCCGATGATTCTCCTTCCACGTTGTTTTCTACTGTCTCTGCTTCTATACCAGCAAAAAGATTTTTTGACCTTTTTTTTAAGTTTGTTTGAGAAGTTTGGTCCCGATGTTTCGTTATTAATAGTTTTACTCATCATCTTGTGATTGCTGCCTTGAAAAACAATTGCAAAAATGCTTTGACATAAAACAAATGTAGGAAAAACTTGTGTAAAGGGTTTTATGATTTCTTTGTGTAACTTGCTCCTCATGATTTGCATTTGTAATCAGTCATTGACATTAGTGCAACTCAGTGCTTAATGTTGCACACTATCCCTGTTGATTTTTTAATTTCTGGTCGCATGATGGTGTGATGTATCTTCCGTAAGAACAATGAATAATAATTTTTCATTCTTTTTTTTTTGGTAAGCAATTATTTTTCGTTCTACTTATTGGAAAAGTTGGTTGAATTATTCATGGTGTATGCATACGTGAGGTCTTTCCAATGCTGGAATCTGAAAAGCATTATGATTTATTTGATGTTGTCTGAACTGGTTCAATGTTGATGTCCAAGAATTTTACTAAAATGGTATTTTTCCCCATTGGTTATAGCTGTAAGATGCAATTTAAATGAATAAATAATCTAAGAGAAAACAGAAAATGATTAATAGCCATTCTGAGGAAATGAACTCATAGGTTTTTAGCTTAATTGCAGTCTTACAACACATTAGTCTGAGCCAATATTTTTATCGGAACCTGAATGTTTGTCGTAACACTTTTCGAAAGATATTGGGATGTGATTGTAGAAACACTTATATCCTATTGCCTTTAAAATCCTTGATTGGTTCTATCTGATCCTATTTAGGATACAAAGCTTTATATGATACGCCTTCCCATGCTGACCTTGACATGTATTCTGTAGTGGTGAATTTGTTTTATTCAGGAAAATTGCTTGCTTGTATGATTTTGTTTATATAGTTTTCTTGTTGAAAGGATTTCACTTAAAAGTTAATTTTATATCCATGAGCTAATCAAAGATATGTTAGAACTAAAGGCAAGACATTCTGCCATGGAGACAGAATTGAAACATAAGGGGCTCCTTATATATATATATATATATATATATATATATATATATATATATATATATATATATATAGCGATTTTTATATTTTTGCATGGGTTGGTATGGTATTACATCATTCTCAAGCTCGTAGGAGTAGTCATGTTAGCATAATAACACTCTTTGAAAAGCCAATAGAAGGTACAGAATCAAATTGAAATGAAAGAAAGATATCTATTTGGAACAACTATTAAATTATCTTAAAGCAAAGAAAGAACATGTTCAATTTACTAAAACCAGAAGTCTTTTTATAATGTAACGACTAACTAGCTTGTTGTAAAATAAGAAAAGCATACGAATGACAAAGAGAAAACCAAAAACATAAAGATAAATAGAGTCAATCTAGAAACTGTACACTTGTAAATTCAGAGAAGTATGAAGCTAAAGTAAAATTAGACTATGAAAACAGAAAGAATAAAACGTAATCAAAGATTTAATGTTGGTTTTTGGTCCCCATAGAACTTACTCAGCCCCTATTATATCCACCACCTATCAATTTATGCCTTTTCATCTTCATCCTCGGCCTTCGCCCTCTTTTGGGATGATTCACCATCTGGGTCCCGCACTGCACATATAAACAACAGTAAATTACAGTCTTAGTCAGCTAAATGAATACAAAACTACAATAAATTAAACAAAGCATATATATATATATATATAAAATGCACGAACCATCGGCATTGCTTTTCTTGTCAAGAAAAATCAAGCTGTATGTGAAGTCAGAAACATATAAACGCGTGAATTTACTTTTGACCCCAAGATCTCTCATCTCTTGGCTCTTGAGATCATATGAATGCAAGGACATTATGTCTCT
>JAVKPL010011073.1:0-11545 GCA_032173675.1 Gastrolobium villosum | reverse complement strand
TGTAAAATATTTGTAGATAAGAAGTCTTTTGGTGTGTTGTTAGGTTGTAAAATGCATTATTAATTTGAGCTTGATGCATTGATTTGCTTGAAAGTATGTTGTGAAAGGGAGGGAAAACACTCTTGTTCTTCTTATCTTATCTTTTTTCTTTAGAGGAATTCGGAAATGCTGACTTTTTGAGAAAACCCATATCTCCAATCATAACTCTTCTGTTAAACTCAGATGCATCACTGAAGAGCACTACCTGTAATCTCATGCCCTTGTATAAAGACCATATTTTATTTGACAAACTTAGTTGGCTTTAGGTTTAATTAAGTGTTGATCTGCATCTGTTGCAAAACCAAAATGGATTAGATTCGATTGCCTCCCATTTGATTGATAGTAAATTAGTAATTTGTAAACGAAATCCTTAAGAACACGTTAAACATGACATAATTTGTATGCTGAAATAACAATTTTCCTCAACAATAAGGTTTTTAGCATGCATATCTAATTTCTAAACTGAGTGTAGGACACAACGTAAATGAAAAATGGGGTCAAAGGTCAACAAATATTTTCTGTGGGTTCCTTAAACAAAGTGTTACGATCCAATTGCAATGTATGGGACTTGAATTCCCACATCGAAATCATAAGGTTTTAGTGTGAGGTTTTTATGGAGTTTGGGCTCTCCTACTTTATAAGCTAGCTTTTGGGGTGAGGCTCCCCCAAGTTTCGTCTCACAAAGGATTTTTTCTTTTTCAAGGGGATCTGTGGTGGAAGCAGAAGGACCGGCCTTGTAGGTTGTAGTGTACTGAAATGTCAGTCACAATGAGCGTTCGGATGTATTGTGTAACAGCCCGTTGTACACCGGTATTGTTAACATTGATTATGATATTAAGCGCAGTTACAATCACAGTGGTTAGGTTAATTAAATTACGGGCAAATTTTTCTTTTATCATATTCCTTTTCTTACATCAATACTTTTTCCGTAATCAATTAAAACAACACTATAATTGTAAATGCAATACGCGGAAGCATACATTTTGCTAACATCATTCATCCTTCTTTTTATTCCATTCATTTAAACTCACCATCTTACTCTCACATTTTACCAATTTATAGTCCTTTACGTTGTCTACGCGTGGTTTCAAACCACGTACCATTTGGAGTTCTACCCATCAAGTTAAGCCCCTTTCTTTTAGTCTAGAAAAACCTGAATTTTCGAAAACTACACTGTGGTAATCGATTACCAGTGGGTGGTAATCGATTACCACCTGTCAAAAATGAGGCAGTAGCTATGTTCTGGTAATCGATTACCAACTTTGGGTAATCGATTACCTCACATGGTAATCGATTACCAAAGGTCAGTAATCGATTACCAGTGAAGACAGTAGCCAATTTTTCGTCCCCTGTTGCATGGTAATCGATTACCATGCTTGGGTAATCGATTACTATGCAGCAAAATGACAGATTACAGCATTTTAAGCCCCAAAAAGGGTTGTGTAATCCATCCCTAACCCCTTGGTACTCCACACAACACATAATCATGTCCTAATGTAGGCTCTAGGCCCTTCCATCATGCATTTTCCTTAAATCAAACATCATTTACAAAGTCCTCAATGTAATGGCCATTTACATACAAATATGGACCATTTTACAACATGAATACCAAGACTTCAAAGGCAATGAATGTGGCAATGGACAAGTCCCATGCTCATTCCAAATATACAGTTATCCATGTCATGAATAATAGGCAATACACAAGACTTAGAATACAATCATGAACACTACAAAAGCATGGATATAACATCATGCAATATGTTCATGACCTAAGTCTCAAAATGCTAATGTCATGCCATGTGCAATCCAATAGCCCTCCTCCAAAATGTCATGCAATCCCAATGCACCGCATGCCAATCCAATGTCCACTATACGGGCTTCTTGCCCGAAGCTCCTCCCGGCTCATAGTGACCTGAAATGTGGTCCCCCAAACACGGGGTGAGATATACGGATATATCTCAGTAAACCAATGGAGCTAGAGGCTCTCTCCACTCCATGGCTCACTAAAATGTATAAATATGACATCATGTATATGCAAGCAATACAATATCACCATCCAACTGGAGACACCCAAGAACATCCACGCATGGATTCATGTTCAAGGACTCCATCATATAACTCCCGAGACAATCCTGGCGCCTCTCCCATGGTTGAGAAGACTCCATGGCAATACCCAACCGGAACTCCTCATGAGCCCTATCCGGCGGATGTCCCACGTTTGGATCATCCTGGCGCCGCTCCCAGAGTCGACTCCACGGCAAAACCCGACTGGCATTCTCACAAGGATGAACCCAGCGGATGTCCAAACTCCACACGTCAACTGGCCAGTGACCAAACAATTTTCACAAAATCCAAGCAATATGCATACAAGCACACAATCACACCATGTCATAACCACATCATCCAACCACAACCTTCCTCTAGGTGTGGTGGAGCACACTAGGGATTAAACCCAAGTTCCAAGAGTTTACCTCAATACGAACAAATCCGTTCCAAACGTATGCTCCAAATCAACTTTTCACAACCACGTCCGTGTGAGGCACCCTACAACAATCATCAAATCCAAATTACACCAAAACTCATTTTTCATGAAAATCCCTCAAATTTTCCTAAGTTAAAAACCTATCTTTTTCACCAAAAATTATCATAGCATTTCTAGCTTACAAGCATGATTCTAAGGCCTTTTCATCTAATAGCATTTTTCCATTTGGGCTCTCTATCATCACACATCTAAAATCAAAGCTTAGAACATAAATTCCTAGATCTATGAAATCAACCATAAAAATACCACAAATATACTCACAATGTGTTGTATGTTCACCACCAAAGCTTCACTAAACCATAAGAAGACCAAAAGCTCCAAAAACTCCAAGAACACCAAAGGGTTCGAATCTGTTTTGGCCAGAAAACGAAGCAAGGAGGTGGATTCAAGGTTTGTAAGTGTTACCAATGGATCTAGAAGGTTGTTTACAATAGATTTCAACACCAAAATCAAGCGATTCGGTGAAGAAATGAAGAAATGGGAAAATGGAGAAGAAATGGGGTTTTGGTTCCTTTTGTGCAGGGGGGCGCGCGAGAATGGAGAAGAAAAGAAGGAAAGAAAGAAGAAAAAGGGGTGGGGGCCAAGTGACTTCGGTCACACGGGTCCCACACGCGATCTAACTTTAACTCCGATAAAATTTCCGATCATAAATTCTTAATCTACATATTTTTCCAGTCCATAACATATTTTTATTTCTCCAAAATATTGATAAAAATTTCACACCTATCGGTACGCTCACACCACAGTATTTAACAATTAAAAATTCACTATTCATCACTTTTTCCCAAATTTGCCTATTCACTCAATTTTTCGCCCTGATTCCATTTCCAGTATTACTTTTGTCATTTGAAATCTCTAACTTAGTATTTATGCCTCATAATACACGGTTGGCAAATTACCATTTTGCCCTTTTTGCCCATTTTGGCCATAATCCTTGGATTTTCACTAATCCACCAACTTTCATTTCACAATATAATATTAAAAATTCACATTTAAATATATGAGGTGTTATATTCACCCCACCTTTTAGAAATTTTGTCCGCAAAATTAAATCATACCTGCTCGCTAACTCAGGATACAGCCGGAGAATCTCGTCCTCCCACTCCCAAGTAGCCTCCTCAGGTGTGCGGCCTTCCCACTGAATCTTCAGCATGGGAATCACTTTACTTCTCAATCGCTTTTCACTGCGATCCAATACTGCAATAGGACCAATGGGAGTCTTCAAGTTCTCCCTGATTTCAATATTATCCGGCATCACCACATGTGATTCATCCGGAACATAACGTCGCAACTGCGACACATGAAAAACATCATGTAAATTAGATAATTGCGGGGGTAAGGCAAGCTGATAGGCCACCAATCCTACTCTTTTCATAATTTGATACGGCCCAATAAACCGTGGACTCAGCTTCCTCACACCCAACGCACGGCCAACACCTGTGACCGGAGATAACCGTACAAAAACATGGTCACCTTCCTCAAATTCCAGCGGTCTATGCTTATTGTCGTAATAACTTTTCTGCCGATTCTGTGCCTGTTTCAACTTTTCTCTGATCATTTCAATTTGCACTGTTGTTTCCTGCACAAAATCCGGACCAAATCTTTCTTTATCGCCTACCTCAGTCCAACAAGTGGGCGTACGACACCTCCTGCCATACAAAACCTCATATGGTGCCATACCCAGACTGGAATGAAAACTGTTATTATAAGAAAATTACACTAATGGTAAGTACCTATCCCAGGCATTACCCTGTTCCAGTGTGCAAGCTCTCAGCATATCCTCAAGTGTCTGTATGGTCCTCTCAGTCTGACCATCAGTCTGCGGGTGATAAGCAGTGCTCAGCCGAAGCTGAGTGCCAAAAGCCTGCTGCAAAGCTCCCCAAAAGCGCGAAGTAAACTTAGGGTCCCGATCACTAACAATGCTAATCGGTATCCCATGGAGCCTAACAATCTCCTTTACATACAGTGTAGCCAACTTCTCCGTGGTGTAGTCCACTCGTATTGGTAGAAAGTGTGCAGACTTCGTAAGTCGGTCCACAATAACCCAAATCGAATCATAACCAGCTTGAGTTCGCGACAATCCCACAACAAAATCCATTGAAATACTCTCCCATTTCCATTCTGGTATATCCAGCGGCTGAAGTAATCCAGCAGGTTTCTGATGCTCTATTTTCACTTTCTGACAAACCAAGCACTTAGATACGTACTCGGCAACATCCCTTTTCATCCCAGGCCACCAGAACTTAACTTTCAAATCTTGGTACATTTTTGTGGCACCTGGGTGGATAGCATATTGACCCTTATGGGCCTCAGTCATAACTTCCTCTGCAAGTTCCTTGGGCACAACAATCCTGCCCTGATATAACAAAAGTCCCTGTTCATTAACAGATACGCCACTCTGGCCTTTCAAATACTTTATACTTTCATTGCGAATCTGAGTCTCTTTAATCTTCTCGTGCAGCTCGTTTTCAATCCGAGTCAACTCCATATCACACATTCTCCCTGCAAAGAAATCTGTTATTTTCATGTCACGGAATTGCTCAATCACTTCATTGTCCCACATCATCATATGAGATAAATTGACAGACTTCCTACTCAATGCATCTGCCACAACATTAGCCTTTCCCGGGTGATATTTCAGCTCAAGGTCATAGTCTTTCAGGAATTCAACCCACCTACGCTGCCTCATATTCAGCTCCTTCTGATCAAATAAATATTTCAAGCTTTTATGGTCGCTGAACACAGCAAATTTCATCCCATACAAAAAGTGCCTCCAGATTTTCAAGGCAAACACAATAGCAGCTAGTTCTAAGTCATGCGTCGGATAATTTTCTTCATGCGGCCTTAACTGCCTAGACGCGTAAGCAATCACTTTTCCTTCCTGCATCAGCACGCTCCCTAAACCTTTCTTAGAAGCATCACAATATAACACAAACTCACCCTCCGGATCAGGTAAAGTCAACACCGGAGCAGTGGTCAACTTCTCTTTAAGTAGCAGAAAACAGTCCTCACATTCCTGGGTCCACACAAAAGGAGTATCCTTTCGTGTCAATCGGGTCAACGGTAGAACCATTGCAGAGAATCCCTGTATAAATCGGCGATAATAGCCAGCAAGCCCCAGAAAACTTCTAATCTCAGTCACGGTCTTAGGTCGTTCCCAGTCACTTACCGCTTCAATCTTGCTTGGATCCACTGCAACACCACTTGCAGAAATAACATGACCCAAAAATTGCACCTCAGACAACCAGAATTCACACTTAGACGGTTTAGCATATAGCTTCTTATCTTTCAACACCTGCAACACAGTCCTCAAATGGTCGACGTGCTCCTCCTTACTCTTAGAATAGATCAAAATGTCATCAATAAATACAATCACGAACTGGTCCAAATACGGTTTAAAGATGCGGTTCATATAATCCATGAACACCGCAGGGGCATTAGTAAGCCCAAAAGGAATCACTTGATATTCAAAATGTCCATATCTGGATCGGAAAGCTGTTTTAGGTACATCCTCCGGTTTAATCCGAATCTGGTGATATCCGGACCGGAGATCAATCTTCGAAAACACACAGGCATCCCTCAACTGATCCAATAAATCATCAATACGCGGTAATGGGTACCGGTTCTTAATAGTCACTTTATTCAGCTGTCGGTAGTCAGTGCACAATCTCATGCTACCATCCTTTTTCTTTACAAATATCACCGGTGCTCCCCACGGAGACACACTCGGCCTAATAAAATTCTTCGCAGATAGTTCTTCAATGTGTTTCTTCAACTCAGCCAACTCAAGTGGCGACATTCGGTATGGAGCCAAGGAGATCGGCCCCACGCCAGGCAATAAATCAATCGAGAATTCAATCTCTCTCTCAGGCGGAAATTCCGGTATCTCATCCGGAAATACATCCTCAAACTCATTAACAACTGGAATAGCAGAAATCTCCTCCTTTTTATCACCCACCAATCCGCCCAAAAGGACATACCCCAAATCTCCAGCCTTCAAGGCTTTCACAGTTTGACTCACAGACAAATACAAGGACGGACAAACAGACGGCCTCTCGTGAGATAGCAACAACCTCTTTCCGCAGCAATCAATCATTGCGCAGTTCCGAGACAACCAATCCATCCCCAATATCAAATTGACAGAGGCCAGGGGTAAGATAATTAAATCAATAGTGTAACCCCTGCCTAAATAGGTGAATTTCACATCTTCACAAATCCAAGACGATTCACTAACCTCTCCTGTAGCGGTAGTAATACGCATCGGAGGAACCATCTGTGTTACCTTTAAGTCCAACGCCTTAGCCACATAGTCCGCCACAAATGAATGTGTTGCTCCCGAATCAAATAATACAGACAAATCAACATTAGATAGGAAAATTATACCTTTAACCAAATTCGGAGCCTTTTCAGTACGTTGCGCATTGGTAGTATAAACTCGTCCCACAGTAGGAACAACAGCAATAGGAGTAGCAATAGTAGTAGCTGCCGGCAAGGCCTGCAGATTCGCAGCCTGCCCCGAAGAAGATGGACAATTTCTAGCAAAGTGGCCATTCTGACCACATCTAAAACAAGCCGACGAACCAGCACCACATACACCTCTGTGGTATTTCCCACACTTCCCACATTGTGGGGTAAAATATATGTTCGCAGCACCACCACCACCAGTATTTCCACCCCTCTTGAACTGACCAGGAGGCTGCCTTACATGCAACCCCCTACCTTTATTATTATTATTGAAACCTCCTCTGTTAGTATTACCAGCAGGACCAGGTGTCCTCTTAACATCTTGCTCTTTTACCTTATCCGATTTTGGATACCTCCCATAAACAGTCTCGACCCTCTTGCATTGGGTCACCAAATCAGCAAAGTTTCTCACCGCAGTGTTTGACATCCTCTTAGCAATCTTCTCACTCAGCCCTCTTTGAAATTTAGCTGACAAGAATTCCGGAGTAGGTAGAGTACCTCCATAGTTTTCAAATTTCACAAGCTCATTAAATTTTGCCACATAGGCATCCACAGTCATGACTCCCTGTACCAAATTATCAAATTCACCTTGCTTTGCCTCCCGAACATCACGGGGAAAATATTCTTCATGAAATAATCCTTCAAACATAGTCCAAGAGATAACCTCACCCTGAATAACAAATGGGCGAGACACATTGTCCCACCACTCTTGGGCATCACCCTCCAGCATATAAACGGAATACAATAATTTTTGTGGATCTTGGCATCTCATCACCTGAAAAATCTTGTCCATTCCCCTCAACCAAGCAGTAACCTCCTTTGGGTCCCTTGACCCCAGAAATGCGGGTGGCTTATGTTTCCTAAAAGATATGAGCCTACGCTCATCGTCAGCATTATCAAGCACTTGCCCCGCAGCCCCAGTAGATTGGGCAACAGATGACGGATCAGGAACATAGCTAGGGTCCGTCGTATGATGACTAGCCTCACCAGTGTGGTGACTAGCCCCACTCTCCCCCTGTTGAGGAGTAACAGATGGCGTCGGTGTAGGAGTCACCGTAGCCGTATGTGGAGGTGAAATATCCATCCTAGGACGAGCTCTATCGGCCCTCATCTCAGCCATAAAGGCCTGCATCATATCCTGATTAGTCTTCATCAGGTTTTCAGTCATGTTTCTATTTGCAGCCGTTTCCGCCTGCAGAGCATTCAGGACTGCAGTGACCGGATCTGGTGGCAAAGGACCTGCACCACGTGCCCCACGGCGACCTCGCGCCCTACTCATGATATCTGTACATGTAACACAAAGGAATGAGTTGATCAGACCCACACTGAGGAATCACATATACATTAATCATAAATAGTTCACAGATAGCTATGGCACACAAGATACAACATACACAAACAATCAGAGTTCCCTCACAAAACTGCTCTGATACCATAAAATGTAACAGCCCGTTGTACACCGGTATTGTTAACATTGATTATGATATTAAGCGCAGTTACAATCACAGTGGTTAGGTTAATTAAATTACGGGCAAATTTTTCTTTTATCATATTCCTTTTCTTACATCAATACTTTTTCCGTAATCAATTAAAACAACACTATAATTGTAAATGCAATACGCGGAAGCATACATTTTGCTAACATCATTCATCCTTCTTTTTATTCCATTCATTTAAACTCACCATCTTACTCTCACATTTTACCAAGTTATAGTCCTTTACGTTGTCTACGCGTGGTTTCAAACCACGTACCATTTGGAGTTCTACCCATCAAGTTAAGCCCTTTTCTTTTAGTCTAGAAAAACCTGAATTTTCGAAAATTACACTGTGGTAATCGATTACCAGTGGGTGGTAATCGATTACCACCTGTCAAAAATGAGGCAGTAGCTAAATTTCTCAATCCTCTATTCTGGTAATCGATTACCAACTTTGGGTAATCGATTACCTCACATGGTAATCGAATACCAAAGGTCAGTAATCGATTACCAGTGAAGACAGTAGCCAATTTTTCGTCCCCTGTTGCATGGTAATCGATTACCATGCTTGGGTAATCGATTACTATGCAGCAAAATGACAGATTACAGCATTTTAAGCCCCAAAAAGGGTTGTGTAATCCATCCCTAACCCCTTGGTACTCCACACAACACATAATCATGTCCTAATGTAGGCTCTAGGCCCTTCCATCATGCATTTTCCTTAAATCAAACATCATTTACAAAGTCCTCAATGTAATGGCCATTTACATACAAATATGGACCATTTTACAACATGAATACCAAGACTTCAAAGGCAATGAATGTGGCAATGGACAAGTCCCATGCTCACTCCAAATATACAGTTATCCATGTCATGAATAATAGGCAATATACAAGACTTAGAATACAATCATGAACACTACAAAAGCATGGATATAACATCATGCAATATGTTCATGACCTAAGTCTCAAAATGCTAATGTCATGCCATGTGCAATCCAATAGCCCTCCTCCAAAATGTCATGCAATCCCAATGCACCGCATGCCAATCCAATGTCCACTATACGGGCTTCTTGCCCGAAGCTCCTCCCGGCTCATAGTGACCTGAAATGTGGTCCCCCAAACACGGGGTGAGATATACGGATATATCTCAGTAAACCAATGGAGCTAGAGGCTCTCTCCACTCCATGGCTCACTAAAATGTATAAATATGACATCATGTAATATGCAAGCAATACAATATCACCATCCAACTGGAGACACCCAAGAACATCCACGCATGGATTCATGTTCAAGGACTCCATCATATAACTCCCGAGACAATCCTGGCGCCTCTCCCATGGTTGAGAAGACTCCATGGCAATACCCAACCGGAACTCGTCATGAGCCCTATCCGGCGGATGTCCCACGTTTGGATCATCCTGGCGCCGCTCCCAGAGTCGACTCCACGGCAAAACCCGACTGGCATTCTCACAAGGATGAACCCAGCGGATGTCCAAACTCCACACGTCAACTGGCCAGTGACCAAACAATTTTCACAAAATCCAAGCAATATGCATACAAGCACACAATCACACCATGTCATAACCACATCATCCAACCACAACCTTCCTCTAGGTGTGGTGGAGCACACTAGGGATTAAACCCAAGTTCCAAGAGTTTACCTCAATACGAACAAATCCGTTCCAAACGTATGCTCCAAATCAACTTTTCACAACCACGTCCGTGTGAGGCACCCTACAACAATCATCAAATCCAAATTACACCAAAACTCATTTTTCATGAAAATCCCTCAAATTTTCCTAAGTTAAAAACCTATCTTTTTCACCAAAAATTATCATAGCATTTCTAGCTTACAAGCATGATTCTAAGGCCTTTTCATCTAATAGCATTTTTCCATTTGGGCTCTCTATCATCACACATCTAAAATCAAAGCTTAGAACATAAATTCCTAGATCTATGAAATCAACCATAAAAATACCACAAATATACTCACAATGTGTTGTATGTTCACCACCAAAGCTTCACTAAACCATAAGAAGACCAAAAGCTCCAAAAACTCCAAGAACACCAAAGGGTTCGAATCTGTTTTGGCCAGAAAACGAAGCAAGGAGGTGGATTCAAGGTTTGTAAGTGTTACCAATGGATCTAGAAGGTTGTTTACAATAGATTTCAACACCAAAATCAAGCGATTCGGTGAAGAAATGAAGAAATGGGAAAATGGAGAAGAAATGGGGTTTTAGTTCCTTTTGTGCAGGGGGCGCGCGAGAATGGAGAAGAAAAGAAGGAAAGAAAGAAGAAAAAGGGGTGGGGGCCAAGTGACTTCGGTCACACGGGTCCCACACGCGATCTAACTTTAACTCCGATAAAATTTCCGATCATAAATTCTTAATCTACATATTTTTCCAGTCCATAACATATTTTTATTTCTCCAAAATATTGATAAAAATTTCACACCTATCGGTACGCTCACACCACAGTATTTAACAATTAAAAATTCACTATTCATCACTTTTTCCTAAATTTGCCTATTCACTCAATTTTTCGCCCTGATTCCATTTCCAGTATTACTTTTGTCATTTGAAATCTCTAACTCAGTATTTATGCCTCATAATACACTGTTGGCAAATTACCATTTTGCCCTTTTTGCCCATTTTGGCCATAATCCTTGGATTTTCACTAATCCACCAACTTTCATTTCACAATATAATATTAAAAATTCACATTTAAATATATGAGGTGTTATATATTGGGATTAGGGTTCAACTTCAGAATGGCTACTCCTTGTAATCTATATTGACCATAGTAATTTTTATGTTTTACCTATCGAGGTAGGACTATAGTTCGCTGTAGCTTTGAGCATGTTAAATTATGTACCTATTTTTTCTCTCCATATTTTCTGTTTGTGCTCCTGGTTACATCAGTTGACTTTTTGGTTGTAACTTTTCTATGATTTCCTTTTGTTTTTTTGTCTTTTTAATGTTATCTATTGTTCTACACTGATATGAAATTTAATCTCTTGATT
>JAVKPL010011072.1:0-11488 GCA_032173675.1 Gastrolobium villosum | reverse complement strand
CTATGTGGCTTCCGTTAGGTTGGTGTTGCTATGCTGTTAAGGTGTACGCTACTGCATAGTAATCGATGCCCAAGCATGGTAATCGATTACCATGCAAACAGGTCAAGAAAATTTGGCTCCTGTTAGCTTCACTGGTAATCGATTACTGAGCTTTGGTAATCAATTACCCCATGTGAGGTGATCGAATTATTAAAGTTGGTAATCGTTAGGAACGAGGATGTGAAAAATTGGTTACTGCCTCGTTTGACATGTGGTAATCGATTAGCCCGCTGGTAATCGTTACCAAGTGTAAATTTTGAAAATTTGGAGTTTTTCTAGACTAAAAGAAAGGGGTTTAACTTGATGGGTAGAACTCCACATGGTACGTGGTTTAAAACCACACGTAACTAATGTAAAGGGGTAGAAGTTGGTAAGATATGAACTTAGTTGATGGGTTTGAATGAGTTGAATAAAAGAAGGAGTAGAGGTGTTGTTAAGCTGAATGCTCCGCGTATTGCATTTCCAATTTATGGTGTTGTTTTAATTGATTAGAAAAGGAAATGGTTATAAAAAGGAATATGATAAAAAGAAAAAGTTTACCCGTAATTTAATTAACCCAATTACTGTGATTGTAACTGCGCTTAATATCATAATCAATGTTAACAATACCGGTACGTAACGGGTTGTTACAGTTTATGGTATCAGAGCAGTTACTTTAGGGAACTCTGATGATTGTGTAATTGAGGTGAGTGTTGTATGAGTTGTTACGTAGGGTTACTCTATTGACTGCTACACATGTGATTCCTCAGTTTTTGGGCCTGATCAACCCATTTCTTTGTGTCGATGTATGGTCAATTGGGTTTGCCTTGTCGTCGCAACCCTGGAGCACCAAATGCCGTCCTTAGGCTAGGTGGTGGGTGCAATGTTGAGCTACCACGAATGGATATGTTAGTAAGTGAATTTGGTGTAATTGAGGACTTAGTGAGAATAAATTGTGATACTGTCATTGAGGACTTAGTGAGAACGTAATAAGATGTTTAACCACCTTGGGTAGAATGCCACCATAGTCAATGTGGTCTTGTGGTGAGTAAGTGTGATTGATTCGAATTGATATTATGATGATGATGTTGGTAAGTCTCCCAAATTGTACGGGGAGTTAGAATAATCGAGTATATGTGGGGTTAGTGATATATCTTTGATGTCGTTGGGGAATTGGAAACCCGATGAATTTGTGAAAATTTGAGTATGAGTGCTTATATGGAGTATTGGATACCTTAGGGTAAAGTAATAAGGTTATAAGACCCTTGATGAGGGCGTACACTTGGATGACTTAAGATGCTTGGACGTAGAGATAAAGTGAAATTTCAAATTTGGATTGAGGATTGTTAGTAACTTAAAAGAACTATGGAAAGGACGTGTTGGAAAAGTCAATGTTGAAATTGGGACTTTAGTCCATGATGATGTAATGATTGGTTAGGTGTAAGTGAGAAGGTCATATGTATAAAAAGTAAAATATGAAAAGTTGAGGAAATTGCCATGTAAGGCGTTGAATGAATTTGATTGAAAGTATGAGAATCCATAAGTTAAGGATGGTTGGACTTGACAAATGTGAGGTGAGAAAACATAACTGAGTGTGGTGTAGTAATAGTACTAATATGCTTCCATAATGTTGTGGAGCATTGCAAATTGGAGGATGTGGCTTAATTATATGGGGATAGAAATCCTGTGATGGCCAAGTGTTTGTATGAATATATGTATTGTGAAGGCCAGGGTGCCTAAATGTATATTTGTATTGTTTTGAGTTAGTAAACTCTGTGGTAAAAGAAAAAATTATTTTTGGTAAAAGAGTAATGATGTAAGGGAAATTTCCTATGATGGGAAATGTGAAGAGATTGTCTCTTTGGAGTGTCATTGGATGCTCAATGTGGTGTGGTATTCATGATGGAGTCCCGGTGTGCAAGTTATACCATGGCACACATGTTGGTAATAATGTGACAATTAAAATTGTCCTGGGTTTCCCTTTGTGGATTGAATCCTAAGAGGTGTTGCTCTTGGAAGTCCCAGGCGAGCACTGCTCGAAGTTGATAATGTATCTGGTGGTCCGGATGCGCTGAATGCATGGACTAGTATGGAAGGGCACTCTTGGTGTCATAGTGAAATATTGAGAGAAAAGTGAAGTATTTTACTGAAGTGGATCTTCTACCGTGTTGAGTATGGTTGCTATAAGTCATGATGGACAATGGATTAGGACTGTACCAAACCTGGGTACTGTAGGAATGGAAGGTTTTGTGTCGAAATATGAAAAAGATGCCGAGATCATGTGAGGAGGATTATTCTATGGACTAAGACTAATGACTAGTCAAGTTAAATGATGAGAAAAGAACCATATTGGAAAATTATAGTGCATGGTGCAAGAGTAGGATATATCTAGTATACCATTATGTATCTATATAAGAATCTGTTGCCGTTATATACGGATTTGATGTGAATGTATTTATTTGTGTGGCTATCTCCGTATGGATTATGTTCCCAGAGATTATTATTATTTTATATAAGTAATGTAGTGTGAGGTAGAACCTTGAGTTAGTTGGACTGTTAGTACAGCCGTTGGCATGTTACCTCTTCTTGCGTGAATTATAAGGACAGATTCTCTGATTGGTGGGGCATTGCACCT
Source organism: Gastrolobium villosum (assembly GCA_032173675.1). Classification (NCBI taxonomy): domain Eukaryota; kingdom Viridiplantae; phylum Streptophyta; class Magnoliopsida; order Fabales; family Fabaceae; genus Gastrolobium; species Gastrolobium villosum. The sequence continues at coordinate 8,835 of JAVKPL010011072.1, read as the reverse complement.
GGGGCCCTTAGGACAGCAAGAGCTCGAGGGGTTAAACCTAAGGATGTTCTTACCCATTGCATTAGAGAATTTTATCTTGTGAGGAACGCAAGAGGTGAATTTGGATAACTGTAAGTGAACAATAATATGCCAAATATGATGAAAAATGTGCAGTGCCATGAGATGGCAGTTTGGATTATGAAATTGAGCACTCGGAGATGTGCATGAGTGTATACCAAGTGTGGTAGTATGAATTGTGGTTTTACGGAAGATGTGGAATGAATTATTTGATTGTCACCCTATGTGAAGGGAATTGAAAATTGATTAGTGATGTAGGATTGAGTCAAAGTTTTATGGAAAGACTTGTAAAGGTGAGATGTGAAGATGAGTTGGTGGCCTGAGTGGCCAAGGATTTAATAAGTGATAAATTGTGATGTAGTCAAGTAAAAGAGTGTGGTACGGATTGTTAAATATAATGGTATTGGTGAAATAAAAGGTTGATATCTTTACCCTGGTGGTAGAGTCACTGATGGAGTTGTATAGACGGGAATTATAGTGAGAGGTGTGTTGAAAATACACAATGTTGAGGTTGTTGTTGACTAGGTACCAAGATATATGGTTGAGTGTGCTAGTAGTACTGTGAATAGTCCGCGAGACTTGTGTAACAACTTATATGAAATTATGAAAGTAATGATAATGATGGATTTAGTTCCTTGTGGCATGATAATTAGGCTTTGAAAATCCCTATGTGATGGGGCAGATATGAGAAAGAGATGATATGTAACCTCGGAATGAGGCATACTAGTGGAATGAAATGATAATGAAGGTGAGGTGTATTGAATGAAATGATAATGAAGGTGAGTTGTATAGAATGAAATATATGTGAAATTGATAACATGAGTATGGAACGGTAAATAAAGAAAGTTGTTAGTGGAAATCTTAGGCATGTTGCCTTTAGTGTGAGAAATTTATGATGAACTATGGGTTAAGTTTTGAGATGATTAGTTGAAATTGTAAGTATGATCTAGTGTATGAAATTCATGAGTGGATTCGTGATTGAAGGCTTTGAATTGACCAATGTAAGGTATGAATTGAAATGTGTGGTCCATTGAGTACCAGTTAAATGTCTTGAGGGAGTGGTTGCCATTTTGTTTTGGCAAAAGTTGGTAAACCTGTAAGGTTAGATTGATGGTTGAGCACAGGGATGGTGCTTGTTAAAGATAAAATGCAGAGGTGAAATTGTACGTTGTAGGTTAAAAACATGAGAAAAGAAAATGTGTATATGCGAATTGTGGCTAAGTGCCAAAATGGGGATTTGTCAATCAGAAAATAAAGGTATAATGAGCGTGAATTGGATGATTACTCGGTGAGTTGCACTGAGAGGCTGTGAGATTCCATAATAGGGTTTGATGTGGAATAAGAAATGTGAAAGAGATTGATGACAAGAGTTAATACTCCGTGGAGATAAAATTCAAAGAAGGAAAATTGTGGTTGTATTGTGCCAATAAGTAAGAGTTGCCTGTGTGGCACAGATTGAATAGGATGTAGCATAACCCTATGGGTATATAGGTTGATATGTTAATTTGGTATGAGAACCTGCCAAGAGAAATTATGGGCTATATGTGCTAGGTAGCCGGACTTGTGAAAAGAAAGTGAAAAGAAATTAAAAGAAATTGGCTTAGTAAAGCATAGATAGTGCACAACTGTGTGGTGCACTCCGGTTGTTCACGTGTGGTGTCACCGGTTGAGATTGAGATTGGGAAGGACTTGAGGTCTCCCATTGGGCCTTTGAAAGGCAAGACTATTGTGAAATGTGGCTGAAAAGCCAAAAGATAAAAATGTAAACAATTATTTTGGTGTCCGCGCACTGGATGAAGCTTCTTGGGTACGGGGGACTGAGATTCTCTGGCTGTATCCCGAGTTAGCATATGTGCATAGTTGATTTTGCGGACAAAATTCCTAAAAGGTGGGGTGAATATAACACCTCGGAAAATTAAATGTGAATTTATGTGATAAAATGTGGGTTTAAAAGGGAAGGATTAGTAAAAATCCGAGAATTAGGGCCAAAATGGGCTAAAAGGGCAAAATGGTAATTTGTCAAGAACGTAAACCGAGGCATGAAAAATGGAGTTAGAGATTTAATAGGGCAAAAATAATGCTGGAAATGGAATCAGGACGGAAAATTGAGTGAGTAGGCAAAATTGTGAAAAAGTGATGAATAGTGACTTTTTAAGTGAAAGATACTGCGGTACGAGTGTACCGATAAGTGTGAAATTTTTATCAATATTTTGAGGAAATAAAAATATGTCATGGACTGGAAAAATATGTAGATTAAGAATTTGCGATCATAATTTTTATCGGGATTAAAGTTAGATCGCGTGTGGGACCCGTGGGATCAAAACCCACTTAAGTTCCCTCACTTTTTCCCCTCACCCTCACGCCCTCTCTCTCTTCTTTCTCTTCTTCTCACCGTGACCTCCCCCATTTTTGAAGAACCATGAGCATTTCTCTCTTCCCTCACCATTTCTTCATTTCTCCACCAAATCCTTTGATTTTGGTGTTGAAATCTATTGTAAACAACCTTCCAAAGCCATTGGTAACACTTAGAAGCCATGAAACCACCTCCATTGCTGCGTTTTGGGACTGTACAGATCCGAACCATGTTGGGTTCTTGGAGTTTTTGGGAGTTTTGGATCTCTTTTGGATTGATGGAGCCTTGGTGGTGTTCCTACACTAGATGGTGAGTACATTTGTGGTACTTTTGTGGTTGGTTTTGTAGATCTAGAAATTATGCTTTGAATCTTTGATTTTAGATGTGTGATGATAGAGAGCTCAAATGGAAAAATGCTATTAGATGAAAATGCCTTAGAATGATGCATGAAAGCTAGAAATGCTATGATAAATTTTGGTGAAAAAGTTGGATTTTTAACTTAGGAAATTTTGGGTTGAGTTCATAACTTGGTGAAATTGTTATGTGGTGTAATTGAATAATTGAAAGATGGACCATGGGTATAGGTTGATAATGTGATTATATGATTAGTGTGTGTGTTAAAATGGAAGTGAAAACCTTGTAGAATCAACCTTTGAGGAATTCGAACCATAGAGGGGTTTGGAGGAAAAATGATGTAAAAGTGGTGTAGTTGAGATTGTATGATATAAAATGATGTTTAATTGGATGATGATATAGTGTGAGATAGGGGAATGAGAAGAAAGAATGTGCGATTCATGATATAATTGGTAATTTGATCTATAAAAGAGATTGAAGTAAAATGATATGGAAGAATAGCCTTTGGCCTAAGTGATTGAATGATGATTAATTGTGTAAGTGAATGGTTTACAATGGAATTGTATTTATGATCATGTTGTTGATCATACAGGTTGCCTCTTTTGGACGCTTTGGAAGCGGGTAAGCTTGGAGCTTACGTTTGGAGCATGGGCTCGGTGTTGAGGTAACCTTTGGAACTGGGGTTTAGCCCTTGTGTGCTCCACCACACCTAGTGGAAGGTTGTGGTTGGATTATGTGATTATGGCATTGTGTGATTGTGTGCTTGTATGCATATTGCTTGGATTCTGTGAAAATTGTTTGGTCACTGGCCAGTTGACGTGTGGAGTTTGGACATCCGCTGGGTTCATCCTTATGAGAATGCCAGTCGGGTTTTGCCGTGGAGTCGACTCTGGGAGCGGCGCCAGGATGATCCAAACGTGGGACATCCGCCGGATAGGGCTCATGAGGAGTTCCGGTTGGGTATTGCCATGGAGTCTTCTCAACCATGGGAGAGGCGCCAGGATTGTCTCGGGAGTTATATGATGGAGTCCTTGAACATGAATCCATGAGTGGATGTTCTCGGGTTGTCTCCAGTTGGTGGGTGATATTGCATTGCTTGCATATTATATGATGTTATTTTTGCACATTGAGTGAGCCATGGGGTGGAGAAACCTCCAGGGCCCTTGGTTTACTGAGATATATTTATATATCTCACCCCGTTTTGTGGGGCATTATTTCAGGTTAGGTTGAGCCTGGAAGTGTGGAGCATGAGGTGCATATTGGAGGCACCATGTGATGAGCATTGGATAGGGACACATCTTGCATATGTTTTATGCTTTAGACTTAGGCCATGAACTAGTGCATGTTGGAAATGCCATGCTTGTATGTTCATGACTACTTGTTAAGTCTTTCAATATGATGTATATGTAGGACATGAGTATATATTGTATATTTGAGTGAGCATGGGACTTGTCCATTGCCACATTCATTGTATTAGAAGCCTTGGTGAATATGTTGTAAAATGGACCACATTTGATGTAAAATGGCCATTATGTTAAAGACTTTGTATATGATACATAATTGAATGAAAATGCATGTTTGAATGGCCTAGAGCCTAAATTAGAGTATGTTTAAGTGTTGTGTGAAGTACTAAGACGTTAGGGATGGATTACACAACCCTTCTTGGGCTTCTCCAAGCATGGTAATCGATTACCATGCAAAGAAAGAGAAATAAACTTGGTTTTTCAACTTATCTCATCCTTTTGGAGCCTTTAAATAGGCGCAAATACGGTGTTACAAAAGATATTCTCATAACGGTTATTATATCATTACATATTAATATTCTCATAACGGCCATAAGATATTCTCATAATGGTTAATATACCGTTACATATTAATATTCTCATAACGGCTAATATACCGTTACATACAATCTTCTACCAAAAGTCAGCAAAGATTTTGTCATAAAAGTAGAAAATTGGGAAAAACAGAAAGTACGAGAAACAGACAAAAGACTCCACATTTTATAGGGAAAATTGTTTGTCATTTTAGATGAATATAGTGTATTTTTTCAAATTTTAAACTACAAAATTTTCCCTCATCTCTCTCTTCCCCCAAGTTTATTTCTTTATCTATCTTAAAAGGATATAAATGTGTATTATGGCAAAAAACTTGATTCTCTCTTATCCCCCTGTTACACGTGTGACTTCATTGTAAGCATTTTATCAGCAATTCAATAATTCATGTTCAACAATGCCCATTCAAGAACATGGTACAGGATCTTGAGAATTCATGATTTTCACATAAGAGCGTACCTTTCTCCATTAGTGCGGAAGAACTTTGATAGTGGAAGATCATTTCTCAGAGTCGTTACCCTCTGCTTTTCTTGTATCGTCTATGACAGGGATCTGATACAACTTATAGTTATCATAATTGATTTATCTCTATTTTTAGGAAAGAATTCAGATATTTCAAATTATATCTAATATTTGAATATTTTTAAAAAAGGAAAGAAAAACTAAATCGTCAACTATAATTAATGATGCTAGATTTACCATTTTCAAATTTAAAAAAATTCAAAATTCAAAATTCAAATATTACTGAAATTTATTTTTTAACTAAATAAATTTAATACAAACTTTTTAAACTAATAATAATATTATTTATAAATAAATATTATTATATTTATACAGTAATTATTTATAACGATAATTGATAATTTAACGAAATAAGAAAATAAAACATAAACAAATAAAATTTGGGATAGATAACGTGCATGTCTATAATCATATCCAATGTTCATCTCTTATACTCTCTCTCAAAATCAGTCTCGTATGATATCATGAAAATTTCATCTCTACGATGTCAATCATATGAGATTGATTTCGGATACAGTTATAGTAAACATATGGTCAATAACAAATTTCAAAAGTGAATTAAAGTAGTATTTAAAAAAAATAAAAAATACACGGGTTACAATTTATTATTGGTTATTGATTTATTTGATTTGATTATTGATACTTTTTAAATTTATGATTTGATTATTGATTTATTTCTTTTTTTTAAGTAAAAATTTAAATATCTTAAATTTTTAATTTTAAACTTTTCTTAAAAAGGAAATGAAAAATTAATCATCAACTATAATTAATGGAAATAAATTTAACATTTTTGCAATGGATAATGTGCATGTGCATAATCCTATATACAAAATCAGTCTCGTATGATCCATGCAAACAGCTGGAAACAGCTCCTCCTCAGCTCAAAAAACCGATAGAGAGAGACAACAATTTCGCTGTTTTTTTGCTGTTTCACTTTCGCTCAACCCAGCTCCAGGTTCTTTTTAATTAGCTGTTTTACTCTCACTGGGTCTTTGTTTTGCTCTTTTATTTGCTGTCACTAATAAGTTAATAACCCATTTTTAATTTGCTTTTTGCATTTTTTAAGTAAATAAATTTAATACTAACTTTTTAAACTAATAATGATATTATTTATAAATAATTATTATTATATTTATATAATAATTATTCATAATAATAATTGATAATTTAACGAAATAAGAAAATAGAATATAAACAAATAAAATTTGGGATAGATAAAGTGCATGTCTATAATCATATCCAACGTTCATCTCTTGTACAAAACCAGTCTCGTATGATTTATGAAAATTTCATATATGAGATTGATTTCGGATATAGTCATAGTAAACATAATGTCAATAACAAATTTAAAAAGTGAATTAAAATAGCATTTAAAAAAAAAATACACAGGTTACAATTGCTTATTGGTTATTGATTTATTTGATTTAATTCATGATACTTTTTAAATTTATGATTTGATTATTGATTTATTTCTTTTTTTTAAGTAAGAATTTAAATATCTTAAATTTTAAATTTTAAACTTTTCTTAAAAAAGGAAAGAAAAAATTAATCATCAATTATAATTAATGGAAATAAATATGACATTTTTTGCAATGGATAATGTGCATGTGCAATTGTGCATAATCCTATATACGAGGTGATAAGAAGTTTGGGCCCCTTAACTAGAGGTCTCGAGTTTGAGTCTTGAGAATGGAAAAAAATGATTTGGGAGAGCCGCCCCTGAAAGGGTCCGACAGTACTCGATGGGGATTAGTCTTCGGTTACGGCCGGTGGATACCTTTGAATTTATTCAAAAAAAAAAAAAAAAAACAGTCTCATATGATCCATGCAAATTTCATATGGCATGTCAATCTTACGAGACAGATTTCGTAATTTTTTTTTTGGTAAAAAGATTTCGTAATTTAATCACCCTATGCAAAAGGCCAATAACAAATTTCAAAATTTAATTAAAATGTTTTTTTTTTAAATCACACTGGTTTCAATTGATTGTTGATTGATTTGATTATTGATTTATTTCTATTTTTAAGAAAGAATTCTAGTATTAAAAATTATATCTAATATTTGGATATTTCTTAATGAAGGAAAGAAAAAATTAATCACCAACTATAATTAATGATAATAAATTTACCATTTTCGTATTTTAAAAAATTTAAAAATTCAAAAATTCAAAATACAAACTTGAAATTTATTTATAATATTAATTATTTAAAAGAAAATTAATTTAATATCAATTTCTAAATTAATAATAACAATATCATTTATTTTTTTAATTATTATTCAATAATAATTGTGGGTTTGCTTTTTCTTGAGTTACCGTAGATAAGTTATCTTTAGTAAACCCAATACGACGTCGTTTCGGGGCGGAAATCATGGTGTTTTTATAATTTTAATTTATTTTAGGGTTATAATAGTCTTTATATTTATAATTTTTTAAGATTTCAATAACAAAATGACGTCATTTTGGGAATAAATGGTGGAATAAAGAGCACTTTGTTTTCTGCCAGTATATATGATTTTTTCCTTGTTTGGTGTTCCATTCACTGTTCTGTGCCTTTCAACGAGTTGCTCATAAATGGTGGAATAAAGAGCACTTTGTTTTCTGCCAGTTTCCAATTGCTCATCAGTCGTCACCTTCGCATACATCACATCTCCGTTGGCATCAACATTCCTATTATGCTGCCTCTGCATCTGTTTCTGCCACCATTCCATTACATTCTCCATCTGTTCTATTCTCTGCTGTCTGTTTGTCTCTCAGATGAGAAAGAGGAAGAAAGAGAAATAAACTTGGTTTTTCAACTTATCTCATCCTTTTGGAGCCTTTAAATAGGCGCAAATACGGTGTTACAAAAGATATTCTCATAACGGTTATTATATCATTACATATTAATATTCTCATAACGGCCAAAAGATATTCTCATAATGGTTAATATACCGTTACATATTAATATTCTCATAACGGCTAATATACCGTTACATACAATCTTCTACCAAAAGTCAGCAAAGATTTTGTCATAAAAGTAGAAAATTGGGAAAAACAGAAAGTACGAGAAACAGACAAAAGACTCCACATTTTATAGGGAAAATTGTTTGTCATTTTAGATGAATATAATGTATTTTTTCAAATTTTAAACTACAAAATTTTCCCTCATCTCTCTCTTCTCCCAAGTTTATTTCTTTATCTATCTTAAAAGGATATAAATGTGTATTATGGCAAAAAACTTGATTATCTCTTATCCCCCTGTTACACATGTGACTTCATTGTAAGCATTTTATCAGCAATTCAATAATTCATGTTCAACAATGCCCATTCAAGAACATGGTACAGGATCTTGAGAATTCATGATTTTCACATAAGAGCGTACCTTTCTCCATTAGTGCGGAAGAACTTTGATAGTGGAAGATCATTTCTCAGAGTCGTTACCCTCTGCTTTTCTTGTATCGTCTATGACAGGGATCTGATACAACATATAGTTATCATAATTGATTTATCTCTATTTTTAGGAAAGAATTCAGATATTTCAAATTATATCTAATATTTGAATATTTTTAAAAAAGGAAAGAAAAAAACTAAATCGTCAACTATAATTAATGATGCTAGATTTACCATTTTCAAATTTAAAAAAATTCAAAATTCAAAATTCAAGACTGAAATTTATTTTTTAACTAAATAAATTTAATACAAACTTTTTAAACTAATAATAATATTATTTATAA